>CAUYRT010107295.1:0-23764 GCA_963574885.1 Lepilemur ruficaudatus
TGTGAATTAATATACCATCTAGATATAATCCATAACTCGTGATAACACCTGGGAAGATAATAATTACCTTTTAGTATGACTACTAGACAATAGCAAAGAATGTCTTAAGAAAGCAAGCAGTTCTTTCTTTTTTTTTTTTGAGACAGAGTCTCACTCTGTTGCCCGGGCTAGAGTGAGTGCTGTGGCATCAGCCTAGCTCACAGCAACCTCAAACTCCTGAGCTCAAGCAATCCTTCTGCCTCAGCCTCCCAAGTGGCTGGGACTACAGGCATGTGTCACCATGCCCGGCTAATATTTTCTATATATTTTTAGTTGGCCAACTAATTTCTTTCTATTTTTAGTAGAAACAGGGTCTCGCTCTTGCTCAGGCTGGTTTGGAACTCCTGACCTTGAGCGATCCACCCGCCTTGGCCTACCAGAGTGCTAGGATTACAGGCGTGAGCCACCGCGCCCGGCCTAGCAAGCAGTTCTTGATGTGATTTCTAGATTCATGGAATCACTAAATCACAGTATCTAGTATTATTTCCCCTTTTCTAAACCCCGTCTCTTTCCAAAGGATAAAATAGGCTTTACCCTTGAATACGAAATTGTTAAGCTAATTAATATAGAGACGGAAATAGAACCCAACGATTCCAGTATAGGAATTTCTATTGTGTCATATTAACTGCCGTCATTTGCGTTCCAGATCAAAAATGAGTAACTGAGCACATTTATAATTGTTATTGCTTTCTAAAAAAGGTGTTTTTATTAGATGTGCTCCAGAAGTAAAGCGATCTTATTTGATAATGCATTATATATTACTCACAACGGATCAGGCACTGTTCTAAGCACCTGGCGTATATTCACTCCTTTTAAACCCTTTCTCACAGCATTCCTGTCATAGAGGCAGTATTATTATCATCTCACAGATGAGGAAATTGAAGCACAGAGATTAAGTAACTTGCTCAAGGTCACATCGCTGGCAAGTGTTTTGAGTCAGGATTTGAATCTTGGTGGTTTGGCTCCAGAGCCCATGTTCTCGACTACAAAATTAAATCACCTAAATATAAAGATTTGCACTGATTGTACAGATCACACTCATGAAGCACTCATGAATGGGTTAAAGAAACTATGATTTGCTAGTTTCAGTGATGAATTAAAATTTATTTCAGAAGGAAAATCATGTGAATCTTCATTAAATCAACTAGTAGAGATATGAGGAATTGAAATGACTATGGAATATAATCATTTGATTTATTCATTCAAAACATTTTCATAAAAAGGAAGTTAGGGATTAGCATAACCAAGGGTCTATGTTCACCAGAAATGTAGAATCCCCAAACTGACTACACTAACATACTGTGTGAAACAAGACTTTGCATATATGCTAAATTACAGCCTCTTTCAAAGTAAAATTATTTTTACAGTGGCCTCTCTGAGTGTGTTCTTGAGGAATTATCTTAAATGTTCCTCTGTCAGATAATCTTCCCCAAGACAAAAGTTGGGTGCTTCTCCTACAGTACACAGTACATCTCTATCATAGCACTTAGCAGTTTATCATCTTACTAGTATTATTATTTCTCGTTTAATTGCCTGACCTCCCCAGTAGACTCTAGAGTCCCCAAGGCAATCATGACTCTTCCCCACCCATGTATTTCTAGAGCTTAGCACCATGCCTAAAACATAGAAGGCACATAATAAATATTAATTGAATTAATCAATTAATTAACACATAGCCTAGTAATAATGTCAACATTCAATATAGAGTGAGAATTTAAGGTTACTAGAAAAAGAGACATCTCCATATCTGAAAGTTGATAAAATATGGCATTAAAGAATAACTCAGAGATGGAGATAGGAGAAGGAATGAGTTTGAAACAAAAGATGCTAGCCAAGTCAAGGTCAGCAAAGAAGTCCATAAAAGTTGGCTACCAGGCAGCCTGACTCTCAGTCTAATGAATGCAAAGATTTTGTCTTATTAACATCCTGAGAGTTGATCCAACCTTCATCTATCATCAAATTAGGGATAAAATTAATCATGGAACTATAACACCAGGAGCTCTTTTCCCAAGTGTGTCTCTCTCCTGGGAGAGAATTGCTCACCTCTAGACTTGCTCACAGTAGTTTGGCAGTACCATCACCTGTGAACTTACAGAATGTTGCATATAGGATAGCCCTCACAACGTTGTTCTTGATTAAGAAATCCATTTATAGCAAAAGAATTAGGGCAGTGAGATAACATCCATGGAAGCTACTCAACTTACAATATACCTTATCAACCCATAGCCTGAGAGATCGCTGGACTGTCCTCTTGAAGTCTGTATTATAGGACAAGCTGAGTGACAACACCCTGTGAATTTCAGGTTCCTACAGGATGCTGCATAGGCTTTGAACTAAGGCCTGATATCTGATGCTGGTTTTTCTATAGTGAGAAAACGTGGGAAGGGTCAGAAAGGGGAGGAAATAAGCCTATTTTGTCTTAATATTACACTTAATCACTTACACAAAATATGTTTGCTTTCTCTGCCCACACAGAGAAATGCTTACATCATGGGTTGCAACAAAGGCACCGCTAAATTAGAAACTCAGAATATTACCTGGCAATTTGGGGTCCCCATGCAGCTATCCCTACAGGCAAAGAGCAAAGGTATGTACGGAAGGAGAATCTTGCTTCCTGCTGACACTCAGGACATTCAAAAGGGCATCTGTTTATATGACCAGGTCCAATCATATAAGTATTGAAAGTTTACAGCAACCCAATAAAGATAGAACCACTAAGGACACAGACTCTTTGGTAATAAAGATTTGGGTGCTTTACTAGGTAAAAAAAAAAATCCCAAACCCATGAACTACTGGCTGAGGACAAAGGGAAAAAGTTGTAAATATCAACTGCGGCCTCACAACTAATGATAGAAACAAGAATTGTAAATGCTATCATGTTTTATTTCTTGCTTATTATTTAATATATAGAGATTTGTATATGATAACCAATTTTCCTTCTTCCTTTCCCCTATTGATTTATGTAAAGAAGGTAGGTATTAATTTACAGTTTAGGTGTGGGTTTTTTTTCTTTTTTTCTTTGAAACAGTGTCTTACTGTGTCACCCAGGCTGGAGTAACACCTGGCAAGAATGTGGTGAAATCATAGCTCAGTGTAGCCTCCAACTCCTATGCTCAAATGATCTTCCTGCCTCAGCCTCCTGAGTAGCCAGGACCACAAGTGTGTGCTACCATGCTCAGCTAATTTTTTAAAATTATATGCACAGATGGGGGTCTCTCTATGCTGCCCAGGCTGGCCTTGAACTCCTGGGTTCAAGTGGTCTTCCCAGCTCAGCCTGTCAACCCACTAGGATTACAGGTGTGAGCCACTGCACCTGGCCACAGTTTAGTTTTTCTTAAGTTGCAGAATATCCAAGTAGATGGTGTCTGAACTAGAAGGAGAATTAACATCCTCCAGATAACCAATATGATGATGGAGCTGAGACCATCTTCATTTATACAAAGTCAGTCACATTTTGTTAGGTGGAAGCTCAGAGTGATTATATTTGGTAATGGGAGGTGGTGGAAAGCAGAAGAGTGTGCATGAACGCTGAATAGCTAACATGGTGATTCCCTTAATGTCCATAGCCTCGCATCCACACTTCTATAGTTTGCTCTGTACTGCTGAGCTGCAAGCCTACAAGCTACCTTTCCAACTCCCTTGCTTTTGAGCTTTCCATTAGGTTTTGCTAGTGGGAGGCACTGCTTAGAAGGACAGAGAAGGGAGAAAGAAAAAAACGTCCAGGTTCTAGCTCCAAGAGCTGAGGCCTTTGCTGACAGCTGCTCCATCAGCAGAGAGGCAAAGTACCTGCAGCCTCAAGCATTCCAGACAGCAGAAGCATCTCTTCTGCATGTTCAGCCTTTTCAGTAGTAGAATTTTGTTGGCATTTCAGCCCTGGTCAGGGCAGCATCCCATAATGGTTCAAGTGTCAAATCAGCAAATACAGCAGCAAGCAGCAGCTCCCCGTCAATCACCCTTTTTGCTATTCCAGTACTCGCCACTCTTTCCCTTTCATTCTTCCGGCCCTTCCAAAACCCTTGAAACTAATTCCTCTGGTAAAATATCCTCAGTCTTAAATATCTACCACGTTTGCTCTTTTACCAGTTAGATCTTGGTCAATGCATTCTTTTAGGATTAAAGCTTTTTTATTTAAATGAGTTAATACTTTCAAAAAGCTACTGCTATGACCCATTTTCCTTTAAGAATATAATCTTGTATGGTTTTTCTTTCTGATAAGTCTATTACCCTTATTTCCAAATTTTGTTTTTTTATCATGTACCACTTATGGCTCCACAAAAAAGTGTGGCTGCTAGCATCTGTTCTTTATTTCTAGTGTGACCAGCTAGGGTAACTTTATAAATAAACCTAGTATTTGAAAGTACTAGAAAGTATTTGATTTAATGCCATTTAATATTTGACACAAAAAGAGCACAAATCAATTAAAACTAAGAAATGAAAAATACATAGGAAAAAAACCACCTACATATACATAGAAATTTAAGGGAAGAGAAAAATGGATATAATTCCAGTAATAATAATGACCAAAAAATATTACGTGCCAGGCACTCCTCGAAGCAATCATTTAATCCTCTCCAAAAAAATCTCATGAGCAAATAATGTGTTGCAGAAGCTCTTAAAGAAACCGTAAGACCCTTGAAATGCTATCTACTTGACCTGCTTTTCAACCAAGATAGAAAGTACCCAAATCAATAGTTCCCTTTTCTTACATAATTGGGGAACAGAGAATTTCTTTTATGTTAGGATTATGTGCATAATATCTCATTTATTTGACATATTGGGAAATGAGATATTTTATAGAAGTTAACTTTCGTTATAACTAAATCTCATCCCTTACGTATGAACTTTAAAAATCTTAACCACTTTTGAAGGAAATCTTTCTAGTAAGTGCCTACACACTTACCTGTCTTCTCACACAGAATGTAATGAATATAATTGAATCATTTTGTGAACATTCAAACTGTGATTACGGACAGCAAAGACTACATTCTGTAATTCAGCGATACCTTGGAGACTGATGAGATATAGGGCTCATACCCAGCTATTTTCTTAAACATCGCTCAGCGACTACACCTTATCAATTCTTAGGTCTGTTTTTTGAGTTCTTCTCCATCCTCCCTCAGTGACAGTCTCTCAAAAGTTACTTCTTTTTCTGTGTGTCTTACCTGACTCTAGCAAGTCAACCCCTAGAAATCTATGCTGAGAAAATAGATAACCATGACATCTGGAAGTGTGGATATAGAAAGAATAGACAGTTATTGAAAGAAGGGCTTGGAGTAAGATGAATATATGGCAAATGAGCTGAGAATGAAATTAAGTGTGATTTGTGACAGTTAATTCAACTACTCAGAAAGTTTTTAGTTCCAGGATGCATCTGAATTGAGAGGTGGGTGAGAATGAAGTCCAACTTCAGCACAGGGGAGATCACACCCACACACCCACACACACACGGAGTTACCAGCAAATAGGTAAACAGCATTCGACAGCATATATAGAAAGAGCTAAAGGATAAATTGTAGAACCACATAGTAGAGCTAGTGTTATTCTGATATACACATTATATCTCATATTAAACCGATTTTGATACTAACGGAGTCAGTATAATATGAAACATTGTATAATTCTGTTTTAAACCACATTTAGTAAGAAATAAGCCTAAAACATACATTAACACAACAATTTTAATTTCATTGACCTCAGATTCCTAAACTGAGTAACAAAAACTAATGAATATAATTTAGTGGACATTTTAAATTGAAGCCTAAGGAGACGCTTTCCTTTTTTAACCAGAATAGAAGACACATATGGGTAGCTCTGGGGAAAGTAAAATGCTAAGGTCTTGACATGCCACGTGAGTATTTTCAAAATTGTAGAACACTTAAAATAATTGAAAGTAATTATTTAAAAAATGCTCTGATCACTTACTTCGAGTCAGGCAGTAGGCTACATGTTTTATATAGATTATTTCTTTTAACATTGACAACTCCAAGAAATAAAAACTGTTATTTGCATTGTTATAAAATGAGGAAATGGACTCTTAGGTGAGCTAAGCTTTTTTCCAAAACCCTACAAATATAAATTCAGGTGTGGAAACCAGCAATTTCACCCCACTTTTTCCACACTCTTGTTATATGTTCCTGACCTAATTTTCTCTTCTAAAATTTTTAGGAATTCTGCTCCAGTTAAGAATTGATGAACATGCTCTGGCTCTAAAAGCAATCAGATTTTAGAAACCTAATGAAAAGATTAATACACATTCATTGAAAGCCATTTACCTGTAGGGTACTATGCTTGGTGTTTTGAGAGACAAAAAGAATAAGAAATAATATCTACCTTTATGGAAGTAAGAAAAGGCTTAAATACAAGGATAAATAAGTAACAAGTCAGGAGTTAAGCAAGAATGATAAATGCCACAAAAACCTTGTCAGACAAATGGCAGAGTTAAGTAGTAGACAGTAAGTACAAGAGCTTCTAGCAGGGAATGATCACTCTGGCTAAGAATGCTATTGACTTTTTGGAGCAGCCCAGTCTTCCATACAAGGAAGCAGAGTCTTCCATAGGTCTGCCACATGATGAAGCTGAGTCATCTATAAAAGGTAAAATGTGAAAAATCTATAATTCAGGAAGATGTTCCTGGTGGGGAAAATGATATTTATCAATGCATAGAAGCAAGAAAGTGCAAGGTTTAGTGAAGATATCTTAAATAGATCAATAACTTGTTGTTGTTGTAGTAGTTGGATAAAGTCTATTAGAAAACAAGCCTTCAAAGGGAGGTTGGGGCCTTGAATGACACTACAAGGAGTTGGGATTTTATGATGCACAGGAGACTACTGGCATTTTTATGAACGGACTAGGGGCATAATGAAATCATACAGAGAAACGTTAATCTATAATCACATATAAAATAGACTGGAGTAGGAGAATCTATAAGTATCCAAAACTACGATTTTTAGTGTAAAAAAAAAATTGTTGTGCAGGGGGGCATGCCAAATAAGAAAAAGCAAATGCTCGAAAGTCCAAGGAAGTTCATGTTGGAACATTAACAACTATATTAATGTTTTTATGAGGTACCATTTTTAATCTTCAGGAATAACTCTTGATAGTGGAATGAGTTTTATTTTCACTCTATAGGTAAGAAAAACAGCTTTTGAAAAACATTTGGTAACTTGGCCAATGTTATACAGGTAGAAAATGGTAGAGCTATGTGCTGGCACTGAAGCACTCAGACTCTACTGGGCATGGAACATTACACTTAACGGCTGCTGTATACTTATTTTTTCACCATTTTAAAAATCATGTAAAAAACATAACAGAGAAAATGTAAATATAAATTTATATTTGTAAATACAAATTATACACAGCATATTTTAATGACAAATTTGGAAAGCAAAATGTCTTGTAACCATCACCCAGGTTAAAAAATAGAATATCGCCAGCTCCCCAGGAATCTCCCGTATGTCCATAGGTCCATCCCTTTCCCTCCCTCACATAAAGCTATGTGGATGTTTTTCTTTGCTCACCACTATTCTAACAAAGAACTATGGGGAATTTTCTAAGAACCATGTCCTTGCTCTTCTACCTATGAATGCATCTCCAAAGTAAATAATTAAGTTTTGCTTGGTTTTCCAGGTTATATTACTGGAATTATGTTGTAGATATTTTTTTGGACCTTCCTTTGTGCAACATAATACTCATGAGTTCTGTCCGTGTTGAGGGTGGCCATACTTCACTTATTTTCATTTCCGTGTAGTATTCCTGTATGGCAAAAGTCATTTATTTATTCTACAGTTGATAGATATTTAGATTGTTTCCATATTTTGGCCATTATATAAATATAAGTATAGACATTTTTGTACTTGTGTCCTGTGGCACATATACACAAGTTTTCCAGGGCAAATATCCTGGAGTGGAATTGCTGGTATATGTTCGATTTTACTAGACACTACTCAACTGTTTTTTAGTGTATCAATTTCCAGCAGTGCGTGTGGGTGCACATGAATACTCATTGTTCCATATTCTCAAAAATACCTTATATTGTCAGACTTTTTAATTGTTGCCAATATTATATGTGTTAAATGACATCTTGTTTTGGTATTATTTTTTATCTCTTAGATTATCAAAGAGGTTGACCACATTTCCTTATGTACATTAGCCATTCAATTTTTCTTCTTTTGTTATGCCTTTTTAAATATTTTCCCCAGTTTATTACTGACTTATAGAAATGCTTTATGTATTGTGCATACAGTCTTCTAGTAGTTACATGTGTTGTAAATATCATCTTCTACTCTATTACTTATCTTTGCAGGCACTTAGTTTATAGTATATTTTGATGTAAAGAACTGTTAATTTTAGTAACCCTTTTATCATATGAAGTTGCCTTTTTGATATCTAATAATATTGCTTACCAGAAAGTCTTCTTTGTCTGACATTAAAATAGTTACACCAGCTTTCTTTCCTTTTTTCATTCTTTTACTGTCAACCCTTTTGCATCCTTTTGTTTTAGAAGCAAAGATTAACAGCTAGTTTAGGGGCCTTTCCTCTAGCCTTGGGGACTCCTGAGGACATAACTGTTGGCTAAACATCCCTTGCAACGTTAACTGTAGAAGTATACCAGATCCAAGATACATGGGAATCCACCTGCAGACTATCTACTGGACCAAGCCTCTGATCACACTGTCAACATTGTTTATGATTAATGGTCACCTGGGCATTGATGAGATGCAGCTAAATCAAAGAGTGGACACTAGTCACATACCTGGTAGCCTCATGTGGTATAAAAGCTGTGGTTTAATTTGAAGGCATTTTATTGAGCTTCTAGAAAAAAATGAGGGAGAACTGTGTGTACTGACATGGAAAAATGTCTATTCTATGTGAAAAGAGAAAAAAAAATGCAAGTGGCAGAATAGTATAAATTGCATGGCCAATTATTTTGAAGTGTTGATGTTATACCTATACATTTAAATGTTTATTCATTTAGCCAATAAATGAGTTCTTGAGTGCCTACTTCGTTCTGAGCACCATTTCAGATGCTGGTGGACAAGTAAGCCACTGAAACAAATCAGAAAGCAAAGTCGAAAGCTCCTGAGCCATTGGCTACCCTTTTCAAGCATCTTCCCACTGTGACTTTTTCTTATGACCATGTACCTTTAAAACCTAGTTGGGGAACTAAAATTCTCTAAGCTTTTATTTCTTCAGCAATACCCTGGTAGCCAGATAGAGTTGATCTGAGAATATGAGCAAGCATATACAAACGTGCCTTAGGAATTAAGTGTTATGCACATAAAAGGAATGAACTTGGAGCTGTCTTTTGCCTCAAGGGTGAATTAAAGCCCTAACTGCTATGGGAAGCTTGCCTTAGGTGATCTCCTCCTATTCTGCCCTATTCCATGTACTAGATGTCTCTTGTAAAAATTAATCTGCATATGTCTCTAAAACAAATTCAGACAGATGTGTATACCTCACCAGTACACCATCTGTAATTAACTAACAGTGTCTTATATTTGTTTGCTAACTATTTACTTAGGATTTCTTCCCTACTCCAATCAAGTCCAGAAAGTACAAAGAAACAGGTATTTACTAAATATGATAAAATAATTTTTGGAAAAAAGTCTGCCAGATTTAATAGATTTGGTTTTGGCCATGATTTGGTGTGTCAGTAAATATGTCTGGAGTACCTACCGCGTGCCAGGCATTGTGCTATTATACATGCTGGTAATATAGAATTTATCTAATAGTCCTGGTTACTGCCTTCAGGAAACTTTCAGTCTAACTGAGAAGACAATCTTTAGGTGCATTACATGTGCATAAAGTTTATTAAAGAAAAATCAGATGGACTCGAAAGAAAAATGGGAATGGGGAATGGAGAGGTGGATGTTAAACTAGTTTGGGTGGATTAGGGAATAAAGCTTATCTGAGAAACTGATCTTTAAGCCAAACTTGACACTTGGCGCTACTCCATCAAGAGGAAAAACATCATAAACCATATTTGACTAATTATAGCAAAGATTTCATAATATAAACGGAAAGGTTTCATTGAGATATCAATAAGTTGTTAACTATTTAAAGAATTAAATGCCATAGATGTATTAAACAAGCTGCCCCAAAACCTTTGAACACAGCTCTCCTTATTTGCTTTTAAGATGTCTATTGTGCCAGAACAAAGTTTAAGAACATGGAATTTTTGTTGGTTTATTTATTTTTGACACTTGTAGAATAAAATTATTTTAAATGTATCTTTACACCCCTCCCTCAAAAAGAAAAAATCTGTGTGTTAAATGTGGATTAAGTGAGATTTAGGAATCAGTCAGGCTTTAGTAGGAAACAGATGGGAACTCAAATGGGCAACTGAAGAGAATCTAGTGAAAGAACTATTTACAAAGATGTGGGTAGGGTTAAGCAAAAGCAACAAGTGATAATAAAGTATCCCCAGCTAGTAATAGCTAGGACTCCTGGAGACCATGCTAACAAGTTGGCCAGGAACCAGTAAACATCTTTACATCTGTAGGGAAACTGATGAGAACAGATTCATCAACCTGGAGAAAGAGGTAGGACTATAGGAAGGGCCATTGGATAGGAACTGTAGCCTTTAGTAGAGGAGGGAAGCCCTGGAATCCAGAGCCATGCAGAAAGGGAACCAAGGGAAATAAGTCCCAAGACTCCACTTTCCTCTCCCCGTTTCATCTCTTGTTGCCACTGCCCACGGACAAATCAACAGGAAGCCAAAGAGAGAGGAGGCCCATTGATGCTGTGAGTCAGGATCAGCCTTGCAGGACAAAGGACAGAAGGGGAAACAGAGAGAGTGAACATAGAAAGGCAAAAAAGAAATATCCAACACAAAATAAATTATTGTCATTTGTTTTATAATGTCATACTGTATTGATTTTCTCATGCTTTTTCTTGCTTATTCTCTTGTGCTAAAAATCAGTAAGATAGTTATAGCAAAATAAAATCATATTATACTATGTAGTATAGGGGAACAGATTCTGCCTTAATCCAGTTTAATTTAGTCTAGTTCTACACATTCAGTTCTTCAATGGATAATCCACAAATGGATACTTAACTCCTACTGGCTATCCGACATAAGCAGTTTCAAATTTATCACCTTTCTCTTTCCATAATGACATTAAATAGTATTTTTAAGGTGTTTAATTTTCACAGGGAAGCTGGATCATAATTGTCCATAAAGCATATCCACTGGGATATATATCTTTGTGCCTCTTCATCATGTTATGTCAAATTGTATTTCCTTAGGTGCTCAATGGGTTGTCATATATAACTAAGGAAATTCAATACAAGTACAATACAATGTAAATTTAATACAAGGTATCTCTATTTACAATGAAGAATTCTGTTTACTGTAAGAATTAAACAACAATGCTTTAGTGTGTCATAAAAATAACATGGATAGTGAATATAGAGCTCCAAACATATTTGTTTGTCTTTTCCAGAGCGGCATGGCAATATGAATACCAACTGAGGGTTCCCCCAAAGTCTGGATGATGATTGAATGTGGCAGATATCTCCCTATGTGAATACTTGATCCTTCAATTAAAAAGGAAAAGAGAGAAGAGCTTTCACGTTGTGGGATAGTGCCTTATTACTGTTAAGCTCTCCTAAAAATGGAATCAACGGAATCTAAAAAAGATTGTGCTTGGGAAATTCTACCTGACAAACTGACTGGAGGTGTTTCATAAAAGTTACACAAGGTTTGCTCAAAACTGTCAAGCAGTTTTCCTAAGTGATTCGTGAAATTCTATAATCCATCCCATCTATTAAAACAACGTTTCCATGAAAGAAAATAGAATCACATTTTGACTGTTTAAAAATAAAGTTATTTCAAAATAAAAAGTGAAAAAAAAAACCCAAACAGTTATTTCTTTAAAACTAGAGAAAAATCAGAACAGAGGTCTTATGAATTCTGAATACTAGCACTGAGAACAAGGTATTGAACTAGTAACTAAAAAATTTCTTTTTTTTTTCACTTGACTAGATGGAATCCTACGTTATGAGCATTTCTACAAAAAGTAAAGGCAGAATAGTACACTGAATAAAACCATGAATTTTTGTCATTCACACCTGCTTTGTTTAGGTTACATTCCTATTTAACTGTCTTGATTTTGAGTAATTAAATTGCTTAACACTTATATATCTGAGTTTCCACATCTGTGGGTAACAATACCTATTTCATGGGCTAGTTATGAGAATTAAAGTGCCTGGCAAATAATTATAAATTATAGCTATTATTATTATTACTGTTATTATTATTACTACTGTTAGCAGGAAATCAAATACTTCTTTCTATGCCTGGGTAGAGTAGTTAATTAGTATTTACATATACACCTTCATGTACATACATTATAAAAAATTTATTTCTATAGCATCATCTCTTAATGTGAAGGATAACGTACATACAATAGGTATAAAAGATCTATAGTTAATTGGTTTCTCCACCACCCATTCATGAAATAATGTATATGCTCAAAAAACTGAACTAAATAGTCTTTTGATTATGTTCTAATGTCTCCAAGGTACTATGTATAAGTCTATAAAAAACATTCAACCTCCTAACATTTTTCTATTCTTATTGACATGATTGCCACTGTTTCGATACATATCCACGTATAAATTTGCGTAAATCTGGGCCAGAACAAGATTGGATTAGGAAAATATTTCTGTAGGCTCCTTGAGTATCCCTCATTTCTCAAAAAGACCCTGTGATTCTTGTCTAACGGGAGCCCAATTCTCAGGATCTCTCGTAGCCTACTGGTGTTGACATTAACAAATCCTGATCACAGTAACAATATATCCTTCTGTACTGAGGCATGGAAAGCAGATACAGTTCTACCTGCTGTCTCTCTTTAGAATATCTACAGATTAACCAGCTGATGAAAACCCAAACTGAAGGACCAGGTCTCTAAGTATGTGCTTCAAGCCTTCAGTAGGCCAAGAGGGAGACTCCTCTCTACTGCCTTTGAAATCAACCCACCTATATTATATAATTATGCAATGTGCTCTCGATGTGCATTTGTGTACATTGTATGATTGCATATGCATTTGCTTCTCACATCAACACAATTACCATTTTATTATTGTCCCTATGATCAGAAAACATTAATTCATTCAACAGCTGTGTAATACCCATCTACTCTGTGACTAGCACCCTGTTGAGGGCTGGCACTAGAGCAGCGAACAAGGTCTGTAGGATTCCTGCCCTCATGCGGCTCACAGTCTAACAAGGAAATTATTTTGGATAGATTGATGTAGGTAAAGATAGAAGACAGTTGCAAGAAATAATAACTACTAATAAAAATAAAAATTCATATTTTATATTTAGTATTTTAAAAAACATATTCTAATGAGTTTTAAATGTCACTATAAATGTTATGCTAGACAATGAGTAATACGTTTGGCATAGTCAGATAACTATGCTGTTTTAGCAAGGTAGGCTTCAAGTGTGAGGAGAAAACATATTTCAAGATTCTAAGGCCTAAACTTCTAAAAGGGAATATGACTCATGAAAATCTGGGAGCTCTCAAAAGCATAAGTCTAATTATGCAACTGTAATCTACACAATATAGGTCACAAATTTATTTGACAGTAATGCTTGTGCTACTTCTCTTTGACGGCTAATGGTATTACAAAGAAAGAGCCAAGGTCCCACACAATGAAGGATTCTTATGAACCTTGGACCTAAAAGTAGCTCCTTTTAGAGGTTTTAAAATCTTGCCTGAAACCGCAGCCTGTAAAGAACACCTTTGCCAGAGGGAACGTGGGTGCAAAGGATTCTGATTAGAGAAACACAGAGTTGGAGTGTCGCACCATCATTTTTGCAGGTATGTGAAACAAGGGACTGGAATTAAGCAGGACATATTTGAAGGCGAGCAAAGTCTTAGGTGTGAATCAAGTGATAATGATTCAGTGCTTGAAGCCTGTACTTAACTTGGCAGGCTAAGGCAATTAATAGGAAGTAGCATTGTGTGTAATAGCACAATCATGGAAACTTACATTTCCAACAATAAAAGGTGTGTTGCATAAGCCATGGTTTCATTCAGTGGCATCGTATGCTGCCTTTCCGAACAACGAGGTCAAGCTACACAACTGCCGTGGAAAGATGTTTGTACCCTACTATCAAGTGAGAGGAGTAAAGTCTGTAACAGATCTCACCCTTGTTTAACAAATGTATATTTTATGCATATATCTTTTGTGATTATTAATCAACAAATTTTTGTTTGTTTTAAGCTAACACAGTCCTTGACCTTTTATTTTCTGGTTTAAAAGTTTATGGCATTTTATCACATCCTCCCTGTTACCATATGTTTTTTATTATGGTGAAAACATACATAACATAGAATTTATTATTTTAACCATTTTTAAGTATATGGTATAGTGCTGTTATCTACATGCACATCGTTGTGCAACAGATCTCTAGAACTTTGTCATCTTGGAAAATTGAAACTCTCTATCCATTGAACAGGAACTCTCCATTTCCCCCTCCTACCCAGCCCCTGGTAACTATAATTCTACTTTCTGTTGCTCTGTGTTTGACTATTGTAGATGTCTCACATAAGTGCAATCATGATTTGTTTTTTTATTGATATGATTGGCCTATTTCATTTATTATAACGTCCTCCGGTTTCATCCACATTGTAGTGTATGACAGGATTTCCCCTTTCTTTTTAAGGCTGAGTAATATTTCATTGTATACACCACATTTTAGTTATCAACCCATCTGTCCATAGACACCTGGGTTGCTTCCACCGCTTGGCTTTTATGAATAATGCTGCAATAACTATGGGCATACAAATACCTCTTCAAGATCCTGTTTTCAATTCTTTCTGATGTAAGTCCAAGAAGTGGGATTGCTGGATCATATGGTAATTCTAATTTTAATTTTTTGAGGAACCTCCATACTGTTTTCTGTAGCAGGAGCACAATTTAACATTCCCACCCACTGTGAACAAGGATTCCAATTTCTCCACATCATCATCAGCACTTGTTATTTTTTTTATAGTGATAATCAAAAAATTTTTAATTGAGTAACTATCATGTGTTGAGCACTATCCTTGGAGCTGCTGGTTTAGTATTAAACAAAAGAAACAAAAACAGGACAAATTCTCTAGGCATATTAAGCATGACCTGAACCAAGCAGCATTCCAGCACAAATTCCGAACTCCCAAAAGAAAAACCTGGTCCCAGACCCTATACAACTAGAAATATATATTTTAGGAACAAATACATTTTGAACAAATATATTTCAGGAACTAGACTATAAGTACTTCTATCATCTCTCTTAGTATCACTAAAGAGCCAAGACAGTATATATGGCACTGATCAAAGGCAATTTCTACAAGAAACAATTAAATGACCTAAATATTATAGGGTACCAGCAAAAAGTAAAACATTGTTTTAGGCTCTGTGAAGGGAAAGAGAAATGACTGATCCATCATCCTAATTATCTATTGGGAATGTTGAACATGTACCCAAATGACTTTAAGCCCAGGCTGAATGAAGTAAGTGCCATTATGAAGGCATAGAAAAAACAGGGCATATGGTTAGGAGGAGAAGGAAACTTAACTAAGAGGAGAGCAGCTGAGCAGAAGGAAGAGTAGAATGATTTCATGGAATACGAGGCCTATGTGAAGCCTGGAGGAATGAGTTGGATTTCTACAGGGAAATGGTAGGGATTGTTAATCCCAATCTTATAATCATGAAAACTGGGATTTACGAGATGTGGTAAATTTCCCAAAGTAACACAGTTACTATACATCAGAGACAAATTTTGATTCTAGGATTATTTGACTCCACACCTGTGTTTTTCAACCCTACATTAAGCCATAAATATTCCAGAGTGGCTAGAAAGGAAGATGTGTTACAAGAGGATGTAAATTCAGATTGAGTCACAAGTTGGTAGTAACCTGAATGCCAATCTAAAGAACTGGATTTTATTCTTTGGGTATTTGGGAGAAGCTCAGGGCCTTTGGAAACAGAAGAAGGGAAAAGCTGTTTTCCAATAATCAGATTATCACTCCCCAGTTAACAAGAGAAATGAAACACTAAAAATTTGGGGAAAATGTAGAGGACTAGTGGAAAGAAGTAGTTTGTTGTTTTTCTAAAAAAAAAAAATAAAAACTACTTCCTACTAATAAATGTCTAACCGTTGTACCACAATAAAAATTCTGAAAATTCTGCCATGATTAAACATCATAATTTAGAATACCGTGGAAAGGTTATCATAAATCTCCAAATTCTTTTTGCTCAGTGAATATATTTTAAAACTGCTGGCAAATGCACAAAAACATAATAAGCAAAGATCACCGAAATGTGGAAAGTATTTCCCTGAACAGTCGAGGATACTGACTGTAATCGTAATTCCAGTTGCAACTACAACTTGGTTGAAGGGAAGTGTTCAACTATGCAAATCATGTAACAGCATTTAACAGCAATTCAATTGCTATAAATCATTAACATTTTCATTGTCACCTATGGGCTAGATTTCTTTGTGGAGTAAGAAGTGTGACAAGATTTTTGACTGCTTAATATAGTATCAAATAGATATCCATTTATTTTTTTATTAGGAAATTTGTAACAGTACAGGAATAACTTCAACAGCAGAGATAATCACTCACTCTAATTATCAGAGTTCTCTCCATTACCTCAAATATATCCAGTGCATTTGCCAAAAGTTAATTAAAATGAGATGGCGGGAATAATTAATATCATAGTAAACATAAGACAAACTAATAAAACTGCAACTTTTTTCCTTTGTTCTTCTGGCTTTGCTAAAAGAGGCTATTTCAATTTTCAATAACGAGTTACTTAAAACAGTCTCTGTGATATTAAAAGTCTTCCCGATATTTATCTCAAAGAGGAATGAAATTGATATTACGTGAGCTTCTATCAGTGTGAAACAATGGTACTATGTTGTGTGAATCTTAAAGATATTTCCAATAAATTAATAAAGCAATTTCTACCCAAACTATTACAAATTCTTATAATGAGGTTTTATTTTAGTGAAATTTAAGTAGCTAGCTTAATTCTCTAAAATGTACAAAGACATACATATCGCTTAAAAAAACACACAATTTGCTTCAAGTTAAATAAGTACAAATGTATGTATGTTTAATCTATGCAGTGTTTAAAAACTACATGTTGAAATATTTATAAATAGCATATTAAAAATAGAGTTCCAAGTGGCCTCTTTTAAGATAAACTTATTAAATGAAAAGCATTTTGAAATACGATATGTACATGAACTTTCCACCTCTCTCCTTCTCCAAAGCAGAACTAATGGCTGTTAAAAACAAAAAGTCATTGAAAACACAATGTCACTCTCACTACAGCATTCTTTGGGACTCCTCCTCGTCTGTTCTCTTCACCTCTCCTGAAGCACGCTAAACAATAAGATGCAGTACACAAGAGCTATCAAAAGGGAGCACTTTTGAGCCACCAAAATTGTGTGTTAACCTAAAAACCACAATCTCCCCAACTACAGACAATGATACTATCTCAGGTATTTTATGTGCTAAAATGATCATTAAAAATTAAGCACCACATATAAGCTGCCATTTAGAATATTAATTTACCTTTGCTAATCATCTTTTTAACTTGAGGCTAAAAGAGTTCACTCACCGTTCGGGTAGTCAGGCTCAGTCCAGGAGACATTGAAGGAGTCAGGTGAATATGAGTGGGCTCTGGGGGCCGGCACGCCTTCAGGGATGTCCTCGTCAGTCAGGGCCTCGCTGGCCTCGCTCACTGTGCACCCACCACCCGTGCAAGCCTACAGGGAGACGCAAAGAAAGCACATTTCACTCTTGGTCCCACAGGCTTTGATGGGCATTGAAGAAAGAGAATTCCTAATAAAAGTTCCAGATTCTTTTAAATAGCGCTACTTTTACCATCCAAAATAAATTTGTGTCAATGCTGAGGTTTGACATTTAAGTAGTTTGCTTTTTAGGACAGGGCACAGCCATCTCCAACAATTAGAAAATGACCCAGAATGTATGAATTAAACAACCATTCTAAGTTGGAGCCTACAGACATAGGGCATGTACTGACTGAGTGAACAGCCCTGCTGAAGCCGGCCTCGCACAAAAGTTCCCAGAATGAATTAAACACACACATGCATGTGGCACGTGTATACACCACACGAGAAAAACACGACAACCAGAAGACTACTTCAGGATAGAACAACTGATTTCTAGGGGGAAAAAAAGATATACAGCAAATATAATTACCTTTTATTTACTATAGTGTGACAGTATGTTTATAGCACAACACCAAGTGAAATTCAATAAAATAATGTTTCTCATAAATCAATAAATACAAAGCAGTTGTTGAGTAAATAATAGCTTAAAGGGTCAAATAATTTACTTTTGTGTCACAGGAGATGGGCTTCATTGAAACATGGCTGACAAATTTAAAATGATCCCAGAACCCCCCATTAACTAATAAAGTATCACTAATGCCAGAAATGGTAATATGAATGCTAAAGATATTCAGAAACTTCTATGTACACTTCATAATAAACTGCAAATAATTCTTAAACTTACTGGACAAACACTTTTCCAGGAAACTGAGGCATACACAGGGTGTTTCAGCCTATACATGCTAGCAAATATTAGCAATTATATCATTATATAGCAATGATATTTGAAAACTATCCGTAAGCTTTGTTCATTATCTCTTCTATTTACAACTGCAATTCACACAATGAAATTTAAAAATATTTCAGAAAGCACTAAATTTTACCAAAATCGGTAAGAAAATGAATCAAAATCATAAGTCAATGTAATGAGCAGAGAGTTATTTAGTACCTTTTCATGGAAGACAGATATTACTAACATAAAAAAATTAAAGCACCTCCTTAGTTCTTTTGGTCTCTCCTCTGATTTTCAGTTTGATATTGAGGGAATAATTTGTGGTTCTTAAAGCAGTCAATATTATTTTTTCTAAAGATAGGAAAAATATCTTTATTTTTAGATATTTTCTATATGAATATAACATTATTTGCAAAGTTGTTGCAACTAGTTTCAAATTCTTTATTAGAAGTATAAATAATAATTTATGGTAAGCAAACATGGAGATAGATTTCACTTCCTATTGTACGAATGTAACAGTAGCTCATGTCTTCAGCATAATTTCTCTCCAGCTTAAGCAAGTATCACATGGGTTAAATTGTGGCCTGGGCATGAAATTGCATCAAGATTATGGACCTAATTAACCTTTGTGGGTTTCCTCTAATTCTCAGCTGTGGCATGTGCCTATATATGTAAGAGAAAAACCATACTCCTACCAAGAATGGCATCTTTGCAAATAAAGAGGAAATCAGATGAGCATATGGCCAAACCCTGAGTCAAAGCTTTAAGATATGTCACTGTTAGCCCAAGAAATAACTACCTAAAGATTAAAATAGAAAACTTAAACACACACACACACACACACACACACACACACACACACACACACACATTTCAAATGTGCGAAAAGTCCACCAGAAAATATGGCAGGAAAAAAGGCCATTTGAGACAGCTGAATTATCAAAGGAAAAATGGTCAAATAACATTCTTTCTAGTTCTCAGAGAAAGAGAAAATCTGTCCACTTGCATTTTCTAGATTTTCTTCCTTACTAGGAAAAAATGTTGCAGCATCTTATTGTTAGACTTTTAGCAACCTGGGAATTAATTCTGATAGTCTATCACTATTTTTTTTTTCTTACTCATGTCCTAAAAAATTTCCTCTGCTAACTCTCCCTAAAGAAAGACTGTACAATAGGACATGCAATTTTTTATTTTTTACAAACTGGGTGTGAATTAAAATTTACTTTGTTTTGAGAATTTTATGATGCCTTCTAGGACAGACGAAGACACCCTCTGGTTTGGAAGGACTGTTCCTTGGACTGTATCATCGGAGATCTATAAATCAGTAATTTGACAAAGATGCCTGCTAAGAATTTAAGGAATTTATGAAAGCATTTTTCTTGTAAATATAACGATTTATAAACAGGCTACTGAAATAACAGAATTACTTGCAAATTTTTATTTTGTTTTGCCCACATTCTTTGTGCATGCACATTGAAGACCCAAGAAAGCAGTGCAATAGCTTAGTTCCTCCAATGAGAAAATAAATTTTTTAAAGTTGTGTCTGATTGGTCTAATATACCTGGCATCAACTAAATTAAATTGAACCAACCCCTAACTCGTTTGACCTGCCTGTACCACAGGCCACTGCATTCAATGAAGCTGAATGCTGATTAAAATTCTGGTTCAGAAAACTAAACAAAACAGTGAAATTGACTGAAGATGTCTTCATGAAATGACAAAGTCTTTGAAAGCCATTAAAACATGTTGTTTCAACCTATCAATTACAGCCATTTTTTAAAAATTCTCAGTGATGATACTACCTTGAAATGATGAGTAACAACTGACGAAATAAGAGATTAAGTTTTGGTATAATGAGATGCATAAATAATAAAAATATATCAATTATTTTTGAAATCATGACTATTAGGAAGATACGAAACTAGTGTTCTCTTTTCCAGTGGGTTTTCAGGTAAGTAGGGGCTGGGGGGAGGTGTGTAAAGAATGCAGCATATTTTACAACATGAAGTTTACTTTATCTATAAATAATCACTTAAAAAGTTAAGCTCATCAATTCAGAGAATCTTTCAAGGATATATATGTAACACTTAACATTTATCAAGTGACAAACAGCTAGAAGTAGTATGAAAATTGTCAAACAACAACTATCTTGATACCTGTCTGAATTAATAGTTTATTTTATTGTTAACTTATTGTCTTTATTGGGAGCTATCACACTTTATCACACTTCAAAATACACTTTGTTGAGTGTAGCAATGTTATATTATTTCTTGCAGTGGAAAAAGCATATGCGTTGGAATGATATCATTCCCAATTCCAAGGTTTACGAGCAAATCATCTAATTTATGTCAAAAGTCTCAGATTCTTTCACATAAGTGTACTTGGTGGTCATTCATTCGAGAATTGTTTGTTGAGCTTCCAACTTCCAATGGGCACTGTGCTTGAAACTGCAGAAAGAATTTTGAAAGATGCAGTCTCTATGTTTCAGAAGTTTTTAATCCAGTCAAATGGGAAAGTTAAATGAAGCCACATGGAGTAAATCATAGTAGTTCAAATCCCCATGTAACCTCCTCTATTCCAAAAGCCACTTAAAGGCTTTGATGTCTGTATGTTTTGTTTTCCAGGATTTAGTCAACATGCCAAGAGGATCTATAAAGGCAACTCTACTTTACTGAGAACCTGATCTCCATCTACTAATCTAATGACCTTGAAAACTAGTTATTATATTGAAACTGTGAAATATACAATAATCCCTCAATTAACCAGGATGAACCTAAAATGTTCTGGTTCATTTAATTTATTGCTTAACAGAGTTAAGTATAAAACCTTTTAGTTGAATATTTCCTGAAAATACATTAGAGTATTTTCTGCCCTAATAAATACAGTGAAATTGAAAATAATGTGAACAAGTTATTTCCCTAACAAGAGTTAAGCCAAGGATTTCCACATCTTTATGACATCTTGCATCAACATTAGTCAGTGGCTGACAGGTATCATTTGACTCCATACACCATTTGTTTGGCATCATAGAATTTTAGGGCTGACGGAGAGATTAAAAATCACTTAGTTCAATGTTCTAATTTTAACCTTGATGAAAATAAAATTCAGAGAGGTTATGTGAATGTGCCTTAGGTGCCATAGTTAGTAGCAAAATCTGAATTAAAACTCAGAAGAGTGAGCTCCTAATCTAGCAGCATTTATTTTTCAAGGTATTATAGATTTATAAAACATAGGGAATTAATATGGATTTTTATTGACTGCACAGCATACCCTAAAAACTGCCTTGAGGGTAGAACTTTGTTTTATATCATTTGCCACTTTCTGATAAAAACCAAGAACACAACAATTTCTGTTTAATTTGGGTTGCTTCCAAGCAATTAAGATTTTTCTTGATTTTGATATTACTACTATTTGGAAAATAGTGTGGATTTCTGTGTTAGCATTTGAAAAGCAAGTTAGTATACTTCTCATTTCCTGGGTAATAAAACTGTAAGTCACCAGCAATGCTGTCTCATACACCCATCCGCTGTGCTGAACGTCTAGGCACGTGGAATCAGTCTTAAACAGCATTTTTAACATTGTCTGATTGCCCTTGTTTTGTGGTGTCAAGTCAGACAGTTAGCAATAGTGGAATGTAGTTTATTTTCTCATAGTATAATATTTAGAGCATTCAAGAGCATGTTAAGTAAAATGAATGCATACACAGTGTCTACATAAATGTAAATTTATTCATAATCAAGAGCAGAATATTTTCTATGGCATTTATCAAAGCAAATATCCTTATATAGGTATTGCTATAAAATGAAGAGTGTGTTTAAAACAAATAGGGACAATCTCATGTTTATATTCAGTTATTTTCAGATGTGCTATTAAACTTAAAAAAGATTATATTTCATCAAAAAACAAAAGGAACTACTGAGTATAAATTCCACAGTAATATCAAGGTCTTTTAGAAGACCTTTGTACAAAAGTTCTATTTTGCATTAAAAAATGGTATTGTCTGTCTAAAGAAACCTCTAAACCATGTTGATTCTAGGGTTTTATTAAGTGACTGTTCTTCTGAGATAGCAGTATAATGTAAACGAGAATATAATAGCAATCAAGAATATTTGGGGGTCATTTAAACCTTCATTTAAAAATATAAGATCTCAATTTTCATACTGTGGATTGATTTTCAAATGAATACAAGCTCCACAGGGATATAACCGTATTAATCCAAGCATTTTAGAAAAAGCTCTTAACAATTATGATGTTCTATAGATAATAAAATAAAATAATTTCTGATAATCCCAACTTAGATTTGGGAAAATCTACCAACTCAGAATGTTATTCTATCATTTTGCATAATATAAAATAAATATGTAGGTATTAGATCAATGTGATTCATATTTAGGATATGAAATAAGTTTTCAGTGTAAATATCAATATGTGAGGTTTTGGGGTTTTTTGCTTTTTTTAAGGGAGGGTGTGAGAAAATATGGGACAAAGGGAAGGGAAGAAGAAATGGGAGGGTGGAGAAAGTGAAAGAAATAAAAGTAAACTTACTCCCAGCTTGATGAGATATCTATTACCAGGGAGAAGGTCTTGTAGTATGCGATCCTGGAAAAGTTCCGTACAGTTATAGATGACTTTCCAAACTGTAAAATCATGTGTGTGATTTGAAATATATAATATATAGCGTTCCAGAACTCCATTTACTTCCCTTGGTTGTTTCCACCTGGGAATGGGAAAATACAGCATTATTATCGTCATTTACTCAAGTCAAAAATGAAGTGTGAAGGATTTTCAAAGGAAGTGCATGAACTTGGATTTGTGCCATTGTAAAAAAATAACCCCATAAATCTCAAAAGTGACTCTTTAAAAAAAAAAAATCTATAGCTGCACATGGTGGCGCATACCCAGATCCCAGGAGGATCGCTTGAGCCCAGGAGTTTGAGGTTGCTGTGAGCTAGGCTGTCTCCAAGGCACTCTAGTCCAGGCGACAGAGGGAGACTCCATCTCAAACACATAAAAAATAGAAAAGAAAAGAAAAGAAAATAAAAGAAAAGAAAAGAAAAGAAAAGAAAAGAAAAGAAAAGAAAAGAAAAGAAAAGAAAAGAAAAGAAAAGAAAAGAAAAGAAAAGAAAAGAAAA
>CAUYRT010107296.1:0-15066 GCA_963574885.1 Lepilemur ruficaudatus
TGTCATTTCTTAAAATTGAGTAATATTCCATTGTGAACATATACCAGATTTTAACAATCCACTCATGAATTGACGGGCACTTGGGTTGTTTCCATGACCTAGCGATAGTGAATTGTGCTGCCATAAACATTCGGGTGCAGATGTCTTTATAACAGAATGTCTTGTGCTCTTTTGGGTAGATGCCTAATAATGGGTCCTCTTCTAATAATCTTGTAATATAGCCAATGCTTATTACAAGAAAAACAATAATGATCAATAAATTATTATTTATATTGTAAACAATTGAAGTAAACAAAAAGTGAAAATGTAAGTGAATATATGATACAATGTGAAAATATTTTTTTCACTACGTACAAAATGCAGGCTCAAAAAATTTCAATACTGCAAAATTGCTTTCATGACTGAAAGAGATTGATTCAAGTATGTATATGTTTTTATTTGACAGTATACATATAAGAGAACAATTGCCATTTACTAATTAACTGCTAATGTTAAGAAATCATACATATAAAATATCTCTATTTTCAAAATGTATATTTTGTTTAGAAAATTCAGTTACAAGGAACATGTGCATGGATGTATGATTGTAGGTATGTAGATATTGGTATACAAAGTTAAGTACTAAAGTGTACAAGAAACATTATAACTCTCTTTAAAATCAATTTAATTATGCTTTGTAGTTCACATTTGATGGGCTCAGTGAACAATCTGACCAAGAGCCTGTCGGCATCTCCCGTAAGTCTAGTGGTTGCTGCTACTCTAGTGTCATGCTTTCATGAGGGAATTTTAAATAACTGTTGAGAATCCCATTTGTCTCTATGTGTCAAATAACTAATCCTCTGTGGGATTTTATTGCATTGTCAAAGCAGAGCAAGGTAACAATAAAGCACTCAGAGCTCTCTTGCTTCTCTCTCATACTGGAACAATCTCTATTATGTTGGAGAAAAACATTGGTTACTTGCTTTCAAGACATTCTGCTTGCTCCAATGAAATCATCACTACTCACTGCACCTTCCACAGCACAATGACTTTTTTCAGGGGTTAGGTGTTTGGACCAAAAATATTTTGTAAGAAACTTTAGTCTTTAGAGGTTGCTTTCTTGGCTGAAGCAATGTCTTACCGAAATAGCTATTTTCTTGAGTGGAATATGGTGAAATAAAAGTACAATGCAAGAGGAAAAAAATTACATTTCAAAATACTATCCAACCAGATGCATAAATAAACATATTTGTAAATATAAATCTAAAAGAGGTAAAATTCATTTGTTACTTCCTTAAGCCTAGTGAAGAAAATTCATGATTCTAATTAAATGTTAGGTCTAATTAAAAGTTATGTTAATGTTAAAAATATTATTAAATCAAAATTGGAACTTTTTTATGAATTTGACTTTATAGCTATTTTCTACTGAACAAATGTATAAAATTTTGAAAGTACAGGCCTCCTTCAAATAATAAGCACTACGTAGATTACATGTGTTCCCAAGAGCACTGTATTCTGACTTCTGCTTTATGCAAAAGTGTTCATACACATTTGTTGATTGGTTTGACACATTTGAGTCGATTCCTTGCTTAGCCATGTATCAGCTGGTCAGCTGGGGTTGGCTACTTACACTACCTAAATCATGGATTTCACATTTGTAAATTGTGTTAGTCTTTATTTATGGGATCAAGTTAATAAATGGATGTATAAAACAAATATAAAAATATAAAATGAAATATTTATTGGAGGGACTAAATAAATAAAATATCTTTAATTTAAAATAATACATGTGAGTAAATTAACTCAATGCCTTATATAAAATATGCACATGGTAAATATTTGTATATATAAATAAGCTTTTCTCCTTAAAGCTTATTTTATGTTTGTATACATTAAGAAAAGTGTGCTTATGTGTATTTGTTGTGTAATTCATACATGTTTTCATCATGTCTGATAATTTTCCTTAGATCTCCTTCATGGACATAGCATTTTTTATGTCTCAAAGAAGTTAAGAACAATTTCTGTTCTTGAAAAAGGATTCTTATTTTTTCTACACTTTGCAATACAGCTTAACCCGTTTCCATCTCCTCTTCATTCAAAAAAGGAATCCATTATCTATTTTCAAAGACAGTTAGAATAAATGTGTTAGTTGAATATGATTTATGTTGGATCAAGGCAGAGTCTTTATCTACATAGTTTACTTTATTCTTTGTTGGACAATGATAACCATTTCCTGTTTGTAAAAGCACAACATTTTGCTTCTCTTTCTTAATGCAATTATCTCACATTCATTGGATACAAGAAGCATAACTATTTGAAAGCTCCATTATTTTCTCTTGCTTTGTGCCTAAAGCATATAATGTAATGCATACAATAGAAAGGAATTACAGCAGTGACTATTAAATATGCTTAACTGCAGATCAGGAATGAGTAAAAATGGGGAGAAATTACATATCCATATAAACAATAAAAACATTAAATGGCTATATTCCTATAAACATCTGATTAAATATCAGCAATTAAAATTACTATTACCATACCATGAATTGCTATTTTGATTCTGCACACCAAATCTCACATTTCTTATTTCAGTGATTGGATACATGTAAAATAGATATGATTAGCAACCCTGCCACTATTAAGTCATTATCCAAATGATGCCTTGATTGTACTCTTCAAGGCCCTTGAAAAGAAGGAGTTTTTACATCTGTCAACCAATATGGTGTTTGTAACAGAAAATCTATACTGTTCCTTTTGATTTAATTAGTGAAAAATATAACCAAAAGAAAACCTCACATATTCCATTTTAACACAGCAGTTTGATTTATTCTATAGTGCTGTTGGATTTCATTCAGTTGTATTATTATATTTAATGGTTGAAAGGAAGGTGAGAAATCGAAATGTTTAATTATACTAAATTATGTTGTATTTCTGGCCCAGATGGTATTAGAAGTCCTCACTCATGCCTCTCTCACTCCTGCTACATCCTCCATTAGAAAACCATGGCAATGAAAGATAAAAGTGCTGTTTAAACTTTACATTAAAAATTGTCATGAACAAAACGATTTCCTAGAACACACTATATATATAACAGTAAGTGGTAGAAGCTATGGTTCTTTGAGTTTTAGGGTCATACAAAGTTAAATAGATATGACCTGAAGATCCACTTAAACTGGATAATGGAACTAAAAGTGCCCCTTGTTAATCGAAACAATGAAGCCCAAATCATCACACAATAAATGGCATATAAATGGCATATGGAGCTGGAGAGAACTGGAGCTTTGCCTGCTTAGAAGATAAATATACATATAGGTATATTATTTCTCTCTCTCTCTCTTTATATATATATATATATAACAAAGGCCTAATGATATGACTTAAATAGATTAGCATTCTCTTGTATCTGTCACAATCAGATCTTATACTAGGCCTTAAAACTCTTTAATGATTAAATTTGTGGTATCTCCAATGTTTCTGAAGGACATTTTTATATTTCATGGTAGATGGAGACAAACCCTCCTCACCAAAAGCCTTTATATTAAAATTATAAAACACATGTATTAGTCATACTTTCTTCAATACAAAGCTTTTCAGTTTACACTGGGGTTTACCATCAAGAAAAGGGAAAAATACGGAAGTGTGCAAATAGAAAGTTTTTTATGGAAATAGTGTCAATTTTCCATTTATAAACCATTGGTTAGAATTTAATAATAAATAGTAAGAAAGGCAGAGAAAAATAATCTATTTGGGTTTCAGGGAGCAATAGCTAGCAGTGTCTCCCATGACTTGCTAAAAGAATTACCTCTAACAAAGACTGTCTGAAAAATCAGTCATCAATATGTGAATTAAGTCCATATGAAATTGACCTGATGAAGAGCCCTGAAAAATGACTCTAAGTAAATAGGCATCTCATATCCTAGAAAACCAGATATTCTACAAAAAAAAAATATGCAGTTGGAAAGCTTTTATTATCTTAATGGGGAAAAAAATGTATTGCATGATAACCTAAAAACCTAATCAATTTTCTGAAACTTGACTGGAACACAATCAAATTCCCTATATAAATAATAAATAAATTATTATGTCAGAATGCAATCTTTAAATTTTTGCTCCTGATTACCAGATGATAAATACACTTTTCAAATTATCTACCCCATAATCTGTCATTTGAACAATTGTTAATTGAATAATATTTAATACTACTTTTGTAGACTATTTTCCCAATATATTCCATATAATTAATGTCATTATTTTTATGATGTAAATTATCTTCTACATACAACTGACTATTAAGGTACAGAAAAAAAACACTTAATTCCACAAATTGAAAGAATAGTTTTACATATTAGAATATAACACATTCACTCTAGAATATGATTACTTAATAATAATATTTTTCAAATGTTTATGTTGTATTGTATGTGCTATCCTGAGAGTTTTATTTTATCATTTAGAATGACCTAGAAATGCCAATTAAGAAACGACCATTGACATCAGCGAGATGATCGACTAGGAAGTTCCAGTGCTTGTCTGGCCCGTAAACACAACATTAACAATGAATAAAGAACTACATGCTGATGAATGCAACTGTCAAATATAAAAGAGAGCTCCAAGTACAGCAAAGAAGTAGCAGAAATTCTGTGGAGCACAGACACCAATGTTAGCCTAATAGGAAAGAGTAAGAAACATTTCTTCTGTAACACACCATTCTCTAGTCGGGATCAGCAGGGACCAGGAATGCTTCACCCTTCCAGGGAAAACACAGACAGGAGGGTCCTACTAGCCCTAATCAGCATTGTGGGGCAACGAATTACAATCCCCCAAAACACAATTCTGAATGCCATAATCTCAAATGTTGAAATCGTGAAAGATCAAGCTCCCCAAACTCTAAAATTCTCAGAATCTGAATCCCAAGAGATCAAAATTCCAAAAATGTAATTCTGAAAAAATGAATTAAAAAAAAAGTTTTTAAAGAAATTTCTTTGCATTTTTAAAAGGGGATTTATTTGAGAAAAATAAAAATGACGAAATATTTCACAGGCCACTTTACACAATAAAATAGGCAATAATAACATGTCTCTGAAAGGATGAACAATCAGGTATATTAATGACAGTCATATGAGTATATTAATTATGAGCAGGCAAACTAGTCATAGAGAAATAGATCAAAAATTGAAATAAATGAGCACATATCATTATGGTTGATAATCGTGTTCATGCAGCTATACAACTGTAGTCATCAGAAATACTGTGACAGACCACCCAAGTATTTTGACAAAATAAATCTAAAACTTCAATAGATCACCACCACATCTTCACCACACCAGTTGTCCAAAGAGTCAAGATCTCAAGAAATTTTATATTTCATGAAATCAGATATACAAAAGACCATCTCTTCATTTAATGAGGACATTTCACTGTCTTCACCTACATCCATAATGCTTGCACACTGTCAACCTTGTGATAATATACTTCCATAGAGTCATAATTGCAACAAATGCATGAAATGAATTAGAACTCACTAAAAGTCTTTACACAATTACACCTTCAGTATTAAAAATGATGCAAAGATGAAATATATAGAATAGTGAATAGTAAAAAAAATAATGCTGGCAATTTAAGATAGTGGAAACAAAACTAAAATGAGAAAAACAAAACAAAGCAAAAACCCCAAAAGAAAAATAAAGAGTGTATTTAACAGTGTATTAAATTTAACAGTGTATTACAGGGACAGATTTTGGGCAATTGCACAGAGATAGTTCATAACAGCCTGCCGACTTTCTGAATCATTGACTATATTTTAAATTCTTGCATCATGATAAATAGCTGCTTTATTTCTTTTAGGACATGGCTCTCTTCAGAAAAAGATACATCCACATTCATTTTCTATGTGGTGTTTCTTTTTTTGAAATTCCTCTTCGATTCGATATACACTGACATTAGCATTCCCTGTCACATTTTCCTATCTTCTGTGCCATGATTCTATGTTGTAGTGGGTACGCAGAAATTCCTACTGCACGCACTCATATAGAGACCACAAATTTGGCAGAGACAATACTGGTGATTGAACAGCATCAGAGTTGCATAAATATCTTCTAATCCTACCATGCAATAATTATTTTCAAACCAGTCAGTAACTCTGCTGGCTTCTTCATGCAAATGCAGCTTTAATTCATTCAGACCTCCTGGAATAAGCCGGAAGGAATACCAATGCAGGCAAATGACACATTTTAAACTGAAGTATTAATCATTGCTGCATCATGTGTCCAATCGATTCATCTAAATTTTCCAGCAAATACATTGGGATAAATGAAAAAAAAAAACTTTATTGGTAATACCGTCCTTGAAATTCACTTTTAAAAGACTCCATTGCACCTCATTCCAAATTTGGTGATTCAATTGAAATTTATTTGCTTTTGCATAAAGACAGTAACAAGGAAATAGTTCTGCCCAATATGATCTTGTGATTGTGATTTTTAGGATATTAGATGCTATGGATTTTAGACTTTAGGGATTTAGGTCTCTATAGATTATGATCTTCAGAGATTTCAACATTCGAGATTTTGGTGTTCAGGATTGTGTCTTTCAGGGTTATGATCAAACTCCCACTGCAAATACCTGTAGCCTTTGGCACTGGATGCCCCTGCAGTCTTTGCCAGCACTGAGCATAGCTAAGGGAGCTACCTGGAGTTTGTTCTCCTGCTGCTTCCTATAAAGAAGGAGCCTAGGCTGTGTCCCCCCCACCACAGATCAAACTGATACAGCACCATGCTCTTTGGGGGCTAGAGTTACTGCTGTGTCGTGTTCTGCTCCCAGGGCCTGGGCAGCTATTGCGCTCCTCCATCCCTGGAATCTTGTTGCCATTTCACTTCAATGCACCTGCCTGAGGTACCTGCCTTCCCACCAATACCAGCATAAGTCGCTGCTGTGCCCCACCCACCAGGGTCAAACTGCCACACAGCAACTCTATCTTCCTGGGCTGAGTCACTACTGTACCCCACCTCTGGAGTCCTGGGTCACTACATGTTCCTCCATTTTTAGGGTCTGAATTGCTATGGATACTGCCATTCCAGGGAAAGGGGTCCCCACTGTGTTGTGCTGCCCCACCCACAGAGGCCTGAGTTGCTGTGGTATCAGTATTCCCAGGAATTAGTATCACTGGGATACATCAGTATGCAGTCCACCCTGCCACTCAGGGCCTCAGCTGCTATGGTGCCCCACCTATCCAGGGACCAGAGTTGCTGCTGTGATGTGACCTACCCCCTAGGGCCTGAATTGCATCTCTGCTCTGACTTCTCAGCCTGAACTACTGAAAAGCCACATCAATTCTGGGGCTACTCCTTTCAGAGCCACGTTGCAGCTGTGTCCCACAATTCCTGGGACCTTAACTGCACTGTGCCCCATATCGTGGAACCTGTGCCACAGCTGTGTCTCACCATTCCTATTGCCTTACTACTATTTCACTCTGTCCCTGTGGCCTGAGCTATCGCAGTGACTAACATCCCAAGGAACAGAATGACCATTGTGCAGTGCCCTACATACAGGGGACTGAGTCCCCACTGCGTCCCAATTCCTAGGACTGAGCTTCTGTGGAGCCATACCAATCCTAAGGCCCAAGGTGCTACTGTAGCCCACCAACCTTGGGGTCTCATTGCTGCTGCTCTCTACTCACCAGGGCCTGAACCACCACAGTGATGCACCACCCCAGGGATGTCTCCTGTCCCTTGGGCCTGAGTAATAGCTATATTCAGACATCCCTCGGACCTGAGTTACCACTGCAGTCTCCCCCTGGGGCCCACACTACCAGAGTGTCCTTTTGTTCTCGGGGCCATGACACTGCTTCATTCTGTTTCATGGAGTCTGAGCCCCAGCTATGACTCATAGCACTATGCCTGAGACCTTAGGGCATGCCCCAGGTTCCCAGACCTTGACTTCATGGCTGACCTGCACATTTGTATGCCTGAATGAGTGTACTCATGGGATCCAGGTGCCATGGTAGTACTGAGAGTACCCAAGACTAGGACCCAGACTCTGTAGCCAATCTGAGTTCCTGTGCTCTGGGATCTTCAGGCAACACAAGACCCAGTGGCAAGAGGAATTCCCTTGACTAGGACTCACCTCTGTGAAGAATAAGAGAACACAAAGACCTCAGCAGCCTATACTGCCATTGCTGCCACCAGAAACAATTGTACTTCGGCTGCTGAGGCCCCTGCAGTCTTTGCTGACACCAACCTCAGCTGATGGAGCTACAAAGATTCTATCTACACCCTGGAACCAGAGCCACCAGACCCCATCCAATAAGTATAATTACATTCAAACATAGTTACAAGTCTTTTTCTACTGTAGTCAGTCTGTAAAGTCTGTAAAATGATGACTACTTTATCAAATGTGCAGACCACATTGCATTGCAAGACCACAGGAAACATGAAAATTTAAGGAAAAACATGACACCACCAAAGGACCACAATAATTCTCTAGTACCAGACCTCAAAGAAATGGAGATCTGCAAACTACCTGAAAAGAAATTCATAATAATTCTTTTAAGAAACTCACTAAATCACAAGAGCACGTAAACAAGTCAATGAAATCAGAAGCATAATATATGAACTGGCCGGGCATGGTGGCTCACGCCTGTAATCCTAGCACTTTGGGAGGCCGAGGCGGGTGGATTGCTCAAGGTCAGGAGTTTGAAACCAGCCTGAGCAAAAACGAGACCCCGTCTCCACTAAAAATAGAAAGAAATTAATTGGACAGCTAAAAATATATATAGAAAAAATTAGCCGGGCATGGTGGCACATGCCTGTAGTCCCAGTTACTCGGGAGGCTGAGGCAGGAGGATCGCCTGAGCCCAGGAGGTTGAGGTTGCTGTGAGCTAGGCTGATGCCACGGCACTCTAGCCCAGGCAACAGAATGCGACTCTGTCTCAAAAAAAAGAAAAAAAAAATTAAGGAGCATAATATATGAACAAAATGAGAAGTTTAACAAAGGGATATAAATTATTAAAAAGAATCAAATAAAAATCCTGGGGATTAAGTATATAATGAATAAAATTAAAATGTAATAGAGAGTCCTAAACAGCAGAATTGATTAAGCAGAAGAAAAAAAAAACCTATGGGATATAGCAAAATAAGTTCTAAGAGAGAAGTTTATAGCAGTGAACACCTACATTAAAAAATAAGAGAGATTTCAAATAAAGCACCTAACATTACACCTCAAGTAACTAGAAAAAGAAGAATAAGTTAAACTGAGAATTAGCAAAGAGAGGAAAATAACAAAGGTCAGAGCAGAAATAAATCACATAGAGAATATAGAAAATTCAACAAAATGAGTTTTTTTAAAAAATAAATTCAATAAACTTTTATCTAGAATAAGAATAAGAAGAGAAAACTCAAATGCAGAAAGTAATAATAAATGAAAGTAGACACATTACAATGGAAACTTTATAAATAAAAAGGAGCAGTTTTTGTTCATTTTATAAATAAAAATATATATGAACAGTTATGTAACAATAAATTGGGTAACCTAGAGGAAATTAATAAATTTCTAAAAAAATACATCTTACCAAGATTAAATCAGGAAGAAATGGAACGTTTCAGAAAACAAATAACAAATAAAGAGATAGAAATAATCATTAAAACTTCCCCCAAACAACAAAAAGAAACCCAGTACCAGATGGCTTAACAGCTGAATTTTACCTAACAGTCAAAGAATAATACTGATCCTTCTTAAACCCTGCAAAACGTAGAAGAAGAAGAAATATTTCCAAACTTATTTCATTAGGCCAGCATCACCCTGATCAAAGCCAGACAAAGACACCACAAGGAAAGAAAACTACTGTCCAATATCTCTCATGAATATACATGCAAAAATCCTCAATTATATATTGATTCAAGAATACATCCAAAAGAGTCTATATTACAACCAAAGGTGTATATCCAAGTAGGACTTATCCTGTGACTCAAGGTTGTGTTAACATATGCAAATTTATCAATATGATACACCACATTATCAGAATAAAAGATAAAAAACACGTGATTATCTCAATAGATGCAGAAAAAACATTTGGCAATATTCAACATGCTTTCTTGATAAAACTCTCAACAATTCAAGTACAGAAATAAATTTAAATTTCCTCAACATAATAAAGGCTGTCTAAAAAAAGAAAAAAATTTCAACAGCTAATATCATACTTGATAAAGTAAAATTGGACATTTTTTCTCTGAAATTTTCAAGTACCAGGCAAAGATGCCCATTATCACCACTTTTATTCAATATAGTGCTGGGAGTACTGGCAAGAACAATCAGAAAAGGAAAAGAAATAAGAACTATCCAAAACTGAAAGAAGAAACAAAATTATCCTTATTTGTAGATGACATGATGTTATATATAGAAAACTCTAAAGAATCCACATGATAGGCCCAACTTTTAGATTTAATAAACAAATTCAGGGAAATTGAAGGATACAAAATCAATATACAAAAATCAGTTGCATTCCTTTAATTATGCATTCCATTAATAATGTAAAAAATGCATTATTGTAATATACTTAAATGAAATCAACTGATAATCCTTACAATGACATTGAAAATAATAAAATATTAAAACTAAATTTAATAAAAGAGGTGAAATGTCTATACACTGAAAAATATAAAACACTAATGAAAGAAATTGTTCATCCCTGTGATAGCACTTTGGGAAGCTGAGGCAGGAGGATCACTTGAGGCCACAAGTTTGAAAGCAGGATGGGCAATAACAAGACCCCATCTTTACAAAAAATTAAAGAAAAATAGGTGTTGTAGTGCATGCCTATAGTCCCAGCTACTTGGGAGGGTGAGGCAGGAGGATCAATGAGCCCAGTACTTTGAGGTTGCGGTGAGTTATGATGATGCCACTGCACTCTAGCTGGGCAACAGAGCAAGAACTTGTCTCAAAAAAAAAGAAAAGTTCAAGATGAGAAATAAATGGAAAAATATCCCATGCTCATGGATTAGAAGAATTAATTGTGTTAAAATGTCCATATTGCCAAATCAATACACAAATTTAATGCAATCCCTATCAAAATTCAAATTCTCTTTTATAATAAAATAGGCAAAGCAATTCCAAAACATGTATGGAACCCCAAAAGATTTCAAATAGCCAAAGCTATCTTGAGAAAGGGAAAAAGTTGGAGGCATCACTTTTCCTAATTTCAAATCATATTATAAACCTTTAATAAAACAGTACGTTACTGGCATGAAAATAGACACATAGACCAATGGAACAGAATAGAGAATCCAGAAATAAACCACACATATATCATCAACTACTTTTTGACGAGTGTGCCAAGAAGACACAGTGGGGAAATGATAATTTTTCAATAAATGATGTTAGAAAAACTGGATAACCACATGCAAAATAATACAGTTGGATCCTTAATTTATGCCATATACAAAAGTAAACTCAAAATATATTGAGGCCCTAATCATAAGACCTGAAATTTTAAAATGCCTAGAAGAAAAATAAACATAGGTGAAAGTTTCTTGAAATTGGCTTTGTCAATAAATTTTTGGCTATGACACCAAACTCTTGGGCAGCAAAAGCAAAAATAAACAAGTGGGACTACATCAAACTAAAAGAACTTATGCACAACAAAGGAAACAATCAACAGAGGGAAAAATCGGCTTATATATTGGGAGAAAATAGTTGAATGTCACCTGATAAGGAGTTAATATACAAAATATATGAAGAATTTATGCAACTCAAGAGTGAAAACAAAAAGAAGAAGTAAAATGAAAAATAACACAATTTAAAATTGGGCAAAAATCTTTAACAGACATTTCCCAAAAGAAGAATACAATGTCCAATAAGTATATGTAAAGTTTCCCAACATCAGTAATCATCAGGAAAATACAAATCAAAACCACAGTGGTATATCACCACACACATTAAGATGGCCATTACCAAAAGACATGAGATAACTAGCGTTGATGAAGCTGTGGAGAAAAGGAACTCTTGGGCAGAGTTGGTAGAAATGTAGATTGGTACAACTATTATGAAAACAGTATAGAAATTTCTCAAAAAAATTTAAAAATGTAGCTTCCATACCACCCAGAAACCCCTCTTCTGGGTATATACCTAAAGGAAATTAAATCTGTACCTTATAAAGAAATTGGCACTCTAAGGATCATTGAAGCATTATTCACAATAGCCGAGATATGGAAACAACCTAATTGTTCTTTGATGGATGAATGCTTAAAGAAAACGTGGTGTATATGTACAATAGAATATTATTCAGTCTAAAATAAAATAAGGAGAATCTATCATTTGCAAAAACACAGGTGATTTTGGAGGATATTAAGATAAGTGAAATAAGACAGACACGGAAAGAAAAATACTGCATGTTTTCATCTATGTGTGAAATCTAAATAAAAAGTCAAATATATAGAAACAAAGAATAAGAAGGGGATCACTATGAGTGGTGGAGGAGAGGAAAGAAGTGGTGAAATGCCTGGCCAAGAATACAGAGTTGCACTTACATAAGATGAATAATTCTTAGAGATCTCATGCATAGCATGAGGAGTATAGTTAGTACTATTGTACTGTATACTGGAAATTTACTGAGAGAGTAGATTTTAGGTGTTCTTACCATAAAAAAAAAGGTAACTTAGAAAGATGATAAATATGTAAATTTGCTTGACTTATAGGAATCATTTCACTATGTATATTAAAATATCATGCTGTACACCTTAAATATATACAATAAAGTAAATAAAACTTTGCAAAAAAATCCCAATCATATGAGGATTATTACAGTGTGAGTATATTAAAAAAGATGAACAAAAAGACAAATAAGGTAATTTCTAGTAAAGGTTCACACTACTTTTCACAATGATATTTTAAGCTTAAAATATTTAAAGAAGATAAGAAAATTTCACAGGTCCAGAAGATCATCATTTAAAAATAACTAAATATTTGATATTGCTACAAGAAATAGCTTTCACAACTCATCAAAGAACTTGGAACCACAAGGTAACAAAATTGCATGGTACCATAAAATATTTAACATTCATTTCATTTGTCAGCTCTTTTTGTTTTTAATAATTAATGAGAAATTCACTCTTTAGGTTTAGTAGGTACTTTGTATAGACATCTCCATAAAGCATTTTGAGACTCTATTTATCTTCCCAGAAGTATGGATGAAATTTCAGAGTGTTATTTTTATATTTTGTTATAATTTTTAAAATAGCATAAAGTAATATAGTTCATGCACATGTGCATAAAAAAACAGATATTAAAATGTTTGCATGTTACCATCCTTCCTTGAGATCTTTTTTAAATAAATAAAATATTGCAGATAGAGTTTCAGCTTCATTATATCTCTACCAGACATGATTATCTAATTGTTCTACTTTCCTCACTAGACGTTAGTGGTTATTTCTACTGTTCATAGTTTTAGGGAGTTATTATAGTTCCATATCTATAAATAGCTTTTATGTGTTCATTTAAAATTTACATAAATGTATTATACATTCTGCATTATTCAATGCCTTCCTTTTTAAATTCAACATCATATTTTAAGATATATTCCTATTGATACATATAGATCTGCTTAGTTTATTGTACTGTATAAAATATGTTATTATAATATATCAGAATCCGTAATTCTTATATCCATGTTCCTACTGATAGGCACTAAGTTTTTGCCACCCTGGTGCTAGCTTGTTGTATTAAGCTATTATACAATGTGTGACCAAATGTATACATATTCAAAAGCTAACTTTGGATGTGTCTTAACATTTACTAAATATTTTCCAATTTTTTCCAAAGTATGTTTGCTACTTTACTACCCACTCTCATTATATAAGGCTTCTTATTGACAATATTACATACACTAAAATTTTATGGTTTTTCCACTATAACTATGAAATTATATTATTTTTAAAGTTTATTTTTCCTGACTTTTTAAAATGTTTTCTCCACATATTTGCTTATTATTCAGAGTCACTCTTCTATGCCTTGTATTCCTGGTGATTTTTACATGGGAGTAGTTGAAGGTCATTTTATGTATTGAGTATTATTTCTTTGACTGTGAGTTGCATTGTATTTTATTGATTGTTTTTGTTACATTAAAGTCATTTTTAATAAAGTCAAATTAAATAAAATACTTATATCAGTATTTGTGTCATTTATTCTGCTAATTTTAATATACAATTAGTTTTATTTGTTTCAGTTTGATTTCAATGTTGGGCTTGGTCTTCATTTACCTTTATTTGATGTTTTTTATTATGGAGAATTTTAACATGTTCTAATAATTGGTAATGTTTTTATTTTAACCTATTTGATAGTTGTTTCTCAGTGTAGTAAAATTTATCCTCTGTGAGTGTCATTGAATATTTTATAGTAGATTAATATCTTTTTTTACAAAATAGCTTTGCTCAGATTTGTGTTTGTTTTATTTTTTAGTTTTTCTCTTTTAATTAGAAAAGTTCTTCATATTTTATTAGTCATCTTTATTTTATTATACATACACACACTAATCTCAGGAATTTATATTTTGCAATTTTTTCTGTGGATTTTTTTAACCATTTTTTAACATAAAATTATTTCTCTCCTTTTCAAATGTAGTTAAAATAATTAGTATTTTTATACTTCCAAATTAAAGTTTGAAAAGCTTTATTGAATCCCTCAGTATTCAAAAATCCACTCATATCTGGGTTCTCAGTTCTATTCCACTGGTCAATGTCCCTGTTCTTCTGCCAGCACCAAGCTGTTTTAATTACGGTAGTCTTGTAGTATAGTTTAAAGTCTGGTAAATTGATGCCTCCCATTTTGTTCTTATTGCCTAGGATTACTTTTGCTATATGGGGTCTTAGCTATCTGATCTTTAACACAGCAGACCAAAACACACACTGAGGAAAAGAATCCTTATTCAATAAATGGAGATGGGAAAACTGAATAGCCACATGTAGAAGACTGAAATAGGATTCATACCTATCACCTCTCACAAAAATCAACTCATAGTGAGTAAGACTTAAACCAAAAGAATGAAACTATAAGAATTCTAGAAGAAAATGTTGGAAAAACTCTTATAGACGTTGGCCTAGGCAA
>CAUYRT010107297.1:0-11923 GCA_963574885.1 Lepilemur ruficaudatus
TTTGTTTTTTTTTTTTTTTTGTTGATACAGAGTCTCACTGTGTTGCCTGGGCTAGAGTGCTGTTGCGTCAGCCTGGCTCAAAGCAACCTCAAACTCCTGGGCTCAAGCAATCCTTCTGCCTCAGCCTCCCGAGTAGCTGGGACCACAGGCATGCACCACCATGCCCAGCTAATTTTTTCTATATATATTTAGTTGGCCAATTAATTTCTTTCAATTATTAGTAGAGACGGGGTCTCGCTCTTGCTCAGGCTGGTTTCGAACTCCTGACCTTGAGCAATCCGCCCGCCTTGGTCTCCCAGAGTGCTAGGATTACAGGTGTGAGCCACCGCGCCCGGCCTAAACCACTGTTTCTAAAACTAGATCACTAACTTTCCACAAATCTTTATAGCTAGCTTATTCTTTATAAACATATTTTCCATTCTATTAGGTTTTCAGTCATATGCCTAATTTAATCCACCTTTCAGTAATATTACAAATATTATAAATATACAATGCCAAATATCTAATAGCCTTCCTTTATAACACATAAATACAAGTAACACATAAATATTAGGTACTTATAATGGACCAACATAGTCAAACAACACTCATTGCTTAAGGTATCACCTGGAACACATGAATAATGTTATATAAAATATATATAACTATGTGTCTATGTGGTGTGTATGTAAACATATATACACATCATTTTTAAGAAGCTAAATTGCTTTTTTTTTTGCTAATGGGCAAGTTTACTGTCTATTAATTTTTTTACTTACTCGTGGCAGATGATCTTGAGTATTATAACTGGCATCATAATCAGAGAGAACATCAAGTACTTCAGAATACATGTCAATCAAAGACTTCTGTAAAATTTTAAAAAATTAATAATTTTTTAAATAGTGAAAACATCTAAAAAAAGAAATACCACAGAGGGGTCAAGAAAAAAAAAGCTGATAAATTCAAATTGTTTTTCTATAATCATTGTATTATTTATTTCTAATTACATATTTTCATAGCAAAAACTAAAATAGTACAGAATAAAATTCCATTTCTTCTTATTCAGTTTATTTTATTTAGTGATAAACTGATTTAATAAGGTTCATTAATTCAGGATTTCCTAACCTAATTAAATAACAAAGAGAAATTATTATTTAACACTGATGAGTTAGTATTAAATGCCCAACAGAGAAAGACCATTAACCCCAAAAAAGGCCAAGTAAGGGGTAAGGTGACCAACTAATAATGAAATTATTCTTTGCCAAGTTTGGGTTGTGCGTCTGTGTATGTGTGTATGTGTGACAGAGAGAGAAGAGAGAGAACAGAGAAAATGCACAAGCAAGTGCCTAAAGAAAGGATAAAACAAGAGAAATGAACACTAAGAAGACTATTAAAGCAGTAAGAGTGGTTAAGTGTACTCTCGTAACTGGGCAGGCTAAAACGTGAGTGCATGAAGGGCAAACATCCTCTACTGTTTCTCTCTATATAACCAGGATTGAACATGGTGCCTTGCATGTGTCAAACTTCAAGTAATTATTTGATGAATGAATGAATGAACAAATAAGCCTGGGAAAAATGGGTATAATCAAGCATTTAATAAATAAGTTTTAATGCTAAGGCAGGAACAAAATGAGGGCTTCAGGTTCCTTTCACCTCTTAATACCTAGAAATAATTAAATGGCAAAAAATTGCCATCCCATCTATCTAAAAATAAACAAAACATTTTCATTAACATTGCATTTTATGAGAGAAAATAGTTTCTGAGGTAAACTCTTGATATACATTAACATTTGGATGTGATTTTTGCAAGTACTAGGTGCCACTTGTAAATAAGTCATGCTATTTATCTGTATAATCATGATTTAGAGTCAGAGCTCCTAATGCACGTTGGTTAAACCAGAACTATGTATTCTTTGGACACTGGCTACAGAATGTATGTGCCATGATTTACACTGCAGTTTTACTATACACAAATTGTTTACTTATAAGAGATTTAAGTTAAAAGAATTACTTCAGTTTAGCAAATATGGTGGAAAATAATAAAATTTAATGGTAATTACCAATGTGCTTATGATAACAATATCAGTATATGCTTTTTCAAAAATTCTGTAAATGCCTAAGAATCCTTCTCTTAGAAGAAAGTGTTAATTTTTTTAAAAAACTGAAGTGGCCTAATCATTCACTGGAAATAGAAATAAAGCAATGATGTTAAGTGTCCATCAATTAATAATTCTGATTTTACAGACATAGAAATTAAGCCTAGAGATAAACTAAATATTTCAGAAAAATAAATTGATTTATAAGAAATGACTCTTAAAAGTATAAAGATTTTATAGGCTTAGCATAAAACATATCTTTGGAGTCTATAATTTGTAAAATGTGTTAATATAGGAAGAGCTCCTCAAACCTCCAAGGTTAGGAAAAAAAGAATGATAGAATACTTTATAGCTTCTCAAAAACTGGTATTGATGAACACACAAAGTTAAGTAGCAAAGTTCTGAGAATTTACAAATTAAGATAAACTTAAAATACCTTAAGCTTTCTATGATGGATGCCTTTGTCATCCTTCTGCAGTACTAATTTTCTCAACTCTTTGTTCTCCTTTTCTAATCGTTCCAAGATTCTCTGATACTTTAACTGCAACAGAATAATACACATAAATATAAGAAAAAGATAGGTTAACAAATAATACTAAGTCTAAATTAAAATCTTCCAAAATCCTGAAGTTGTATCTTCTAGTGAAAATGAATTACTACATTTAAATTTCATTTAAAGATTTCTTTGCTGCTTACATTGAAGAAATTATTTAAAAATACTGAAAATGTAAGAATGTAAAGAGTTAAGTAGTTAAGTACAGTCTAAGAAGCAATGTTTTCTATCACATCAAAATTTTAAGTTTTCATTATGGGGTCTTTAATAAAAATTCAATTTCTTCCCATTTCCCACATTATTTTATATTTTAATTAAGGTGATACAATAAAAACAATAATACCTAGCAGGATCTAAGCATGCATTATGTGGTAGGCCCTTTACTAAGTGTTTCACATGTATTAACTCCCTTTGCCGTCAAAGAAACCCCATGAGGCAGAGATTATACAGATTAGGAATTTGAGATTAGGGACATCTGATAACCTGCCCAAGGTCACCTAGCTTGTAGGTGGTAGAGGAATAGGGTTTTGAATATAGGAGTGCTTGAGTTATAGGCTCAAACTCTTCTAGGTTTTGTTACCACATCCAGAGATAATATATCAATATTTAAAAGAATGATACAAAAACAGATTTTAAAGAAAACTAATGTTTAGACAGGTTATTTTGCCACAGTAGTTGCCTGCCTACCTATTTTTCCTCTCAAATACATTTGAAACTTTCTAACTGGTATTTCTAGTTTTGATTTCTTCTCCAAAGATTAATAATGCACAGAAACTTATTAAACATTACTCCCTCATATAATCAGCAGACTATGTCCAACTTAGCATGCCCTTTATAATGAAAAATATTGCTTAGAAAATTTTTTAGGTTATAATCTTTCAAGAACAAAGTAAATAATAGGAAATCATGGTTCTACCCTCCAAGAATGTCCAACTTAAGCCAAATTAAAGGAAAACAAACATAATTGAATTATATAGAATGAAACAGGCAGAACTATATATTTTTACATAAATGTGTTCATGTATAACTAACAATAGTATATACAACAAAATCATGCTAGTATCTAAGGATTAGATCTTTGCTGTTTAAGATGGCAGCCATATGTAGCTATGAGCACTTAAAAATGTGGCTGGTCTGAATTGAGATGTCCTGTAAGCATAAAATATCTCATTAATATTTTTTACTACTGACTACATGTTGACATGATACTATTTGGGATAGACTGGGTTAAATAAAATATATTATTAAAATTAATTCCACTTTTTACTCTTTTTTAACGTGAAAATTTAAAATTACTAATGAGGCTTGCATATTTCTATTAGACATCATTGATGTAGATAACTTTATGGTTTATTATATCATGAACTCTCCAATATAGTGTTGTGTCAAGGCCCAGTGGCTAACAACTGCAACCACACAACTCAAAGCATTGATATCAATGGATATATAAGGGTAGTAGGATTTCTATTGGTTCATTTCTTTGTAAATATAAAATCAATTTGGGGTCTACGTTTTCTGGGGATAGAAACATTCTTTGGTACAGATGCCAATTTGAAGCCATCTTGTAGAGATGTGCTATTGGCCTGTCCCCTAAAGCTGTAGAACAATAATTCTCGAACTTTAGAATGCATCAGAATTACCTTGAGGGCTTTTAGAAACAAAGATTGCTGGGTTCTGCTCCCAGAGTTTCTAATTCTGCATGGGGCCAAGAATATGCATTTCTAACAACCTTCCAAAAGGTAGTGATGCTATTGCTCCAGAGACTATACTTTGAGACCAGTGTTTCTTAACCTCTGGTTGCAGAGTGGAATCACCTGGCTAGGAAGCATAAAAAAATGTATATGGTGCCACCAGAGCACAAGTGGTCTAGGGTATAGTCAGGTATGAGACTTAATGAATAGATACATCAAAGAAATCTGTGACTCAAAATATGCTAAAGATTAAGTATCCCTAATGTGAAAATCCAAAATCCAAAATGCTCCAAATCTGAAACTTTTACAACACCAATATCACACTCAAAGGAAATGCTCATTGGAACATTCTGGGTTTCAGATGTTCAGATTAGGAATGCTGAACTGGTTAAGTATGATGGGAACATTCCAAAATCTGAAAAAATCTGAAAAAATCTGAAATCTCAAACACTTCTGACCCCAAGCATTTCAGATAAAGGATATTCAACCTGTAGCTATTTATTTCATCTATCCTTGTTTTTATTTGCTAAAAAGAGAGACCTAAGATAAGCCTTTCAAATTTAAAAAATAACTTAATTATTGGATATGATATAGAAAAACTGATGATGGAATAAGTGGTAGGTCAATTTGGCACTAGAATGTTACTTACTCATTACATTGCACAGGTGTTTAAAATAATGATTTTCTCATTAAATATAACAGAATAGCTTTTCAAAGTAGTGAAAAGTATTACCTGATTGGTTTTAGCCTTCAGAGAAGCAAAGTAAAAGGTTCCTGATGGCTCATTAGAACTATGTAGTAGACTCACCTCAAATTTCTGTTACCTAAAGTAATAAGCTTATCAATGTAAAAATGCAAGCATAAATTTACACAAGGACAAACCACTTTCTCCTTTTCCAGTTTTTCTTTACAATTAGCACAAGATTCACTCAAAGTAAGTTTTTATACATAGATGAGTTAACTTCATACTTATCTAGCTTCTTCTTTATTCCTTATTTCCTAATTAGCCTTTGCATCTATTGATAATGAGTGTCTATTATTAAGCCATTCCAAATTTTTCCTTGTTGAAAAAATAAATTTCTACATTACCCAACTTATACTAGAATAGAGTAAGAAAAAGTTCATGGTTTTTCTTATCAGAATTACCTGAGTGTGCAGAAGTTCTTCTTGAAGTTGGTCAATTTTCTCTTTGTCTGACATCTAAATATTTAAAATAAATTAATTTTAGTTGAGTTGAATTAGGTTTATATAGAATGTATAGTAAGTTAAAATTTTTTAAAAAGTATAAGAGTTAAAAACGACTGGCTTTATATGCTTTTTTAATCAAAGTAAATTTTAAATCAATTGATTTAAGAAAGTAAAAATAACTTGTCTTCATCAATAAAACAAAATTTTATATTAAGAAGTAAAAACTTTAAAAAAAATCATTTTCTTGTTGCCATTCAGGTCATTTCTTGTGAAAGGTTGGTTAAAAAAATAAGAGATCAACATATATGGTTACTATATTCTTCAGAGGTTGTTTAGACACTTGGAGACAGAAAGTATTGATATCCTTCTAGAAATGTGTTTTGGGAAATCAGAAACAAGTTACTGTTTATAGCTATTTGAAATGCTCATCAGTCATACTATATCTTTTGAGGAAATACTATCCATTTCTGTACTGTAAGTAGGTAAGTGAATAATATATATTAACATATAGAACAACTTGCATTTTCAGAGCTTTAAGTGGAGACAGATGCTTGTTTTTAAATTTAGTTCCAATGCAAGATTTGCTAACCCATAATACAGAGAATGCATCTGAAGCAATGAAGCCAAGTAAAACAACTAAAATTGACTTGAACATAAAACAAAAATAGAATAAAATCCACAGGTATTGTGTAAACTACTTCAAATTGTTATTAATGTTAATAGTTCTAGGATAAAATATTCAAAAAAAACCCAAAGAACTTTAACGTATAATAGGTTTTAAAGTAGCCACAATACAATGCTAAATATAAAATACAATGATTAAAATAAAAATGATGTCATGACAAATCCACATAACTGTGCTTTGACTTCTTGGTGAGGTGCAGAAGTTGTCACCCTCAGCCTTTAAAAATATTTGTCTAATTTCTGAAAATCAAAGTTTGTAAATATGAATTTATTTCATAGACAAAAAGAGTTAAATTCACATTCTTCTTCATTTAAATTCTTGTCAGTCTTCACTCATTGGCTATTTAAGCAGTCAAGATGTCATGGTAGCAAATATATATGAAAAAATTTTCAATGATTTATTGAGGTAGACATTAATAAGTCTTGTCCATGCTACAAAAAATCACTTTCAGATCTTAAGTCCTATCTCTAAATATTTTCTCAAAATTTTCCCAAATTTTTATTTAAATAATATAGATGGCAATGCTTGCTGGAAACAGAAGATATATTTTTTTCCCCTTAAAAGCCTATGCCTAAAAATCTCCAAAAATGATTTTGGAATTAGAAAAAAGATAATAAAAACTTTATTTGTTTTCCAATTCCTGTATAGCAAGCAAAGAGTTGTTGATAGAAACATTTTTTTCATTTTAATTATGTGTGTTTGTGTAGAATGGACAATAATTATTAATCATCTCCTAAAATGTGAGGAGACAAGCAAGTTGGAGAGGAGCCCACAACCCAAAGAACAAAATCTTGAAGACCAATGAAGAAATCAATAATTCCACATTATTATCAAATGGCATGCCATCATACTGTAATAGTATGGTCACAAAATTTATAATGCAGATTAAATTCCTAATTCATTAAAAAAGGCACTTTGATTTACTTTGTTCCATTAAATATTCACCCAACTGCAGCTAAATTAGTATGAAATGTATAAACAATATCAGTATAAACTGTTTTAGCTTTGAATGTGAATATTTGGTGATTTCATGCAATATATCTTAAATTACTATAGAAAATCTAACATTACTTGACCTCTGAGGCAATAATTTAAAAACTAACACAATTACACAAAAAGTTAAAATGTGTATTATAAGCCAAAAGCTATAAAAGGTAAACTTAGTAATTTGGTAAAATGAAAAGGTTATATAACAAGTTAAAGTGATGTAAGATTATTAGAATACTACAAATATAATTATTACGCTAATATTAGTATTTAGTAATCACAATTGTTAAGATTTTTATAAATTTGAATTTTTAGGTATACTTAAATTTATCATTTGCTTTTCTGGTACAACTGTTAAGAATAACTCATGCATAGTTTACCAACATACTTCCTATCTGCTTAGTTTAATGGAACATCAAAATTAACATTATATTAAAAGACTGGTGGTGGTAGAGTCAAGAATTAGACCTAATATTTTCTAGGAAACACGATAAAAACTTTTAGCTTTATAAAACAAATATAAAAGATTGATGAGAAGATACTTTTATATACTGTAATCCATCACTTATTCATCTAGGTCTTAACAAGCAATTTCAGTATATTTTATTTTGATATGCTATACTAGTAAAATTCATACACTTACAATAAGTTTATGGCCTATTGTTTAATATATTCAGTTTGCATTATGAAATTAACTTAAAACTCACCCTGACAGAAATGGGAATCAATGGTCTTGAAACCAGAGCTTTTCTACAATTCCAGGGCTGTGAAACTGATGGAGAAAGAGCGGAATCCTCCGCAGAAACAAGCTAAAGCTGAAAGAGAAAAACCTTTACTAGCTCCTCACAAAATCAAGCCTGATTTAAAAACTTTAAGTGTTTCTTTCTATTAAGCCATTCTGGCATTCTGAAATACATATATAAAAGAGGCATTGTAAAAATTTCTATGTATGTTTACATATCCATAAAGGCAAAGCTACCAATGGCTGTTTTAATCTACTGTCTCTGAGTACTCTCTTTTTGCTCAGAAGATACAGGGAAAATTTATTAGTTGCTACTAATAAGATACCAAAAAATGATGACCTACTTATATTTTCAAGAGGATAAGGGAGAGTGATTAAAAGTAACAAAAACTACCTGTGGTTTTGTGCCTCAAGTAAACCTCAAATACCTAGAATGATAAAAATCTCATAAGTTAAAGATTTTGATCATTATGACAGTGAAGAGCTGAAAAGTAGTCATCTCTGTGCTAACTACAGGGGGAAAGGAGGGTAGGATACAGTAAGGAAATAATCTTTCAGGATAGTAAAGGGAACGATCTCACTATAGAAGAGCATACATTATTTTCAAAATCCCATTTACTTTCATACAAGGTAACTACAAAGCAGGCAGGAACAAGACCCATTTGGTAATCAACTAAGTGTACAATAATAAACAAAACAAACAGAGGTACAGTCCTGCCAGGCTCTAGTTTACAAATAGGGAAACGGAGGTATAAAAAGGTTAAATGGATAATCCGATAAATATCAGAAATGGCTAATCTCTAAGCCTCAATAAAGACTAAAAACAGGCCTAAAGTGAATATTGATCTTTGACAATCTAAAAAATGAATCAGTATTCACTACTGATATCCCCTAAACTGTTAAAATGGTAGGTCTATGGGACTCACTTCATATTATCATGATGAAAAAACACTTATTTCTGTAATTAGAACTTTATTCATATTTCTAAGTAACATTCCAGAACATATTACCTCCTCCTCTTTCTTTCTGTAACAAAACTAAGGTATAGATGGCACAGCCTAAGTATCCAATTTGTTAGAATATTTAAATGGTACAATCACAGCATACAGAACACAGAATGTTAAAGTACCATTTAAAGTAAGTCCTCATTGGCTTAAACACATCCGGTTTAATTTAACCATGCAAGAAAACAACTTATTTTCTTTTTCTACCTATGTTACTCATTCACTGAAAGCTAAACAATATTCAGGAGTTGATTCCACAGCCATGGAATTGAGAAAAGCCAGGAAGTGACTCTGAAAAAATAAATGAAACTATAATGATTACTCAAGTATTAACCACCACCAAATGAGATAAGGTTAGCCAGCAAAATTATTGTACTAAGTCATTATCAATAATATTGTTTGATTTAAATATCAGAACCTACAGGAATTATATGACTCAATTGTTTTCCCTGAATAAGGTTTGTATGTAACTTCAAAACTTTTCTGATCTAGATGTTAATTAGTTGATTTCAAGATCTCAGGAGTATAACTTTGAAAACATTATATTTATTTCCCTTTGATCTAAAAGTTTCTTCAGAAAATAAACCTTGAGATCTTCACTGTGGGATTACCTAACAGCCAAAATCATATTTTTAAGGACCTTTTGAGCACACTGATAGCCAAATAGTTTTATGCATATAGATTATGCAGACTTTTATTAGAATCTGTTCTTTAGCAACTAGAATTATACCAAATTTCCAATGTTCAATCCCTCAGTGGTCCAAGGTAAAAATGTATTTGCACTTACTTTATTAATATGAAAAATTTATGCAATGAGTTTATCAAAGTGTATAATAAGAACATATTTTTGCCCAAAAGTTAAGTAAAAATAATTTTCTTCTATAAGAGTATGACTGTTCCCTGTTAATACATTTTGGCTAAAACAAATGCATAAATATCATTTTTTAATTGAAGCTGGTTATCTATAGTAATCCTTTTTATTTTAGAAATAAAATCTTGGAGAATAAGTAAGTAGATAAGTTGGTTACAGACTTGGGATGACTCAATAACTGGATCAAGTAAACAGCAATTCATAATTTTATTCTAAATATAAATACATGGATCCTCACAGATAACCTAATTTTCAGAAACTAAATTCCTGTGCTTGAGCTTGATATTTTGGGCTTGTTCTATACTATCTATCCCAGAAAAGTCAGGTGTTTATATGATATATCTTTCATATTTTTACTTAGTCAAAAATCTCTCATAATTGGAGTCCATGAATGGAATAAGGCGAATTGATCTTGGCAGAAATGGCTGATTAGTGTGAACACCTCAGTAGCCCCCTTAAACCATCCATCACCTTGCGCTTCTGTTGGGCATAGCTCGTGCTATATTGGCCAGCGGCTCTGCGCACTTCCTCTTCATGCTCTTGAATTTGCTGTTGTAAGAGAATGAGCTCACCAAGCAGACCCTGCCATGAGTTTACAATGAGGAGAAGAGGAAATTGGGGAGGAGAACAATGTTAAACCAAAGGGCACAACAAAGGAACAGATGTAAGATAGGGAGGTATGGATAGCTTAAAACAAAAATGGAAACTCATGTACCTTTAGAGCCATAATACAATTGGGCTCTGTACTGCATTTCCATTTTCCCTCTCAGTAAAATTGGAGGTTTCAGAAAAATAAAACAGCATAATTTAAAAAGTGAAAAGGAAAATGCAATAATAACTGCTGAATAAAACAAGCCAGATATATATCAACACATGGTAAAACCTAGACTAACTGGAATGCTCAAAAAGGTGGCAGTGTAGTTCACTAGATTTCTGGTAACAGAATAATCAAGAAAACAAATTATTTCGATCCTTATTTTTGAATTGCCAAAGTGGACTAAATCATGCTGCTGATTTTTTTTAAAGTGTTGATCTTACAGGGTTAAATCTTCTAGTTCCCAAGCATAATTTTCATAGCAGCTTATTTACTTAAATTATTATTCTTAAGCAAATATTTTTCCTTGACATCTCATTTCTTCAATTAAAGATTACAGTCTCTAAAAACTCTATTAATTTGAGATTTCTAGCACCAAGTTAATCAAGGTTTTACATGAATTCATATATTCTATGTGCCTTTGCACACAACTTATCTGACTAAAATTTAAGGTTCTTTTCTTAAATTAAAAAATGTTTTAGGTTCTGTTTTGACTTTATATAATATCAAATAACTAGTCTGACTGAATTTTCACTTTTTATGAGCTGTTTGACATTAAACAATCTCCAAGAATATAGCCAACCATATATCAATTACTAAACAAAAGCACTGTAAAAGAATATAATTAAGATAGAGACAATATACTTATTATGAACATTTAAAAATGAAACAAAAACCAGTTTAAACCTATGCAAAAAATAACCTTTTCTATTGCTAAAATTCATTCTGTTTCATAGTCATGTAGTGTTAAACTGATACAATTTTTATTACAGTATATTTACATGTGGCATAATACTAAAATAAATGTCATTTTCTGCATAGTATTTTTATTATAATTGCTGGCCTATTAAATAATTGACCTTGAGAAATGTGGTAGAAAAGACAACTAAGAATTGACAATGTCACAAGCCTAGTATTTTCTCATTTAGAAATTCTAAAAAAGTGAAGTTCCAATGAATTAGGTAACTATTTAGTTTGCATAAGAATAGTGTTCCAGAGGAGACTGTTTTTACCAAGGTATAAAAATAAAGCGCTAAGAAAACTAATACTTATTAAAATATTCTAAATTGGAGTTTTAGTTTCATAGTTTTTAAAAATGACTGCTAAAAATATTTTATTTTGTATAATTAGAAAGTATCTTAAAATAAAATACTGGTTAATATTACATTCAAAGGTGTCGCGCCCTAGACTGCCAGCAATCAGGACGCAACAGCTTTGGAGTTCTTCCACCAGCGGTTTATTGGCACAGCTTCACATCTACGACTTATACATGGCGAGAGACGCCGAACGGGAAGTGAGCTCCACTTAAGTAC
>CAUYRT010107301.1:0-12958 GCA_963574885.1 Lepilemur ruficaudatus
TTTATATTAAAAGCAGAAAGGTCTCAAATCAATGACCTCAGAAAATGTAAAAATAAGAGCAAATTAAGCCAAAAGTAAGAAGATAACAGGGAATAATAAAGATCAGAGTGGAAATTAATGGAATAAACATAAAACAATAAACGAAATCAACAGCTGGTTCTTTGAGAGGATCAATAAAATTGATAAAACTCCAAGCTAGACTAATGTCAAAAAGAAGAAAGAAGGCACAAATTATCAATATTTTGCAATGAAAAAGTAACTTCACTACAGATTTGACAGATATTAAAAGGTTACTAATGGAATATTACAAATTTATGCCAATAAATCTGACAGACAAATGGACAAATTCCTTGAAAGACACAAATAACAAAGCGTGTTTAATACTGTACATACACAGTATAAATATTATAAAAATATACTGGAGAGTGTGTGTATGTGTGTGTGTGACTGTGTGTCTATCTGAGTTTATACGTAAAAACTATCCCTTAAAGAAAAGTCCAGCGACAAATAGCTTTGCTGGTGAGTTCCACCAAACATTTAAGAAAAATATAATACTAATTCTATATAAACTCTTTCAGAAAACTGAAAAAAAGGCAAAAATATTTAATTCATTCTACAAGGCCAGTATTATCCTGATACCAAAACCAGACAAAAGTTATAAGAGAAGAAAATTACGGACTACTATTCCTCATGAACATAATACAAAAACTCTAAAAAGAATTAGCAATTTGAATGGAACAATATTTTAAAAAGATAATACATCATAACCAAGTGGAGTTTATACCGGGCATGCAAAATTGATTTAACATTCAAAAGCCAATCAATATAATTCATCATATTAATAAGCTGAAAGAGAAAACACATTTGGTCATCTCAATAGATAACTGAAAGAAAATTTGACAAAATACAACATCCCTGCTAAAAACTCTCATCAAAATATGTTGCAGATATATGTTTATGTGTGTGTGTATACATGGATAGGTAGATTATGCAAAAATAGCAATTACATAAAGTTTTTAAATGCACACATTTGTTTATGAATACAAACACATATAGGAAAAATACAACAAAATATGTACAATTATGAACACTAAACCAGCAGAGTGGTTACCTCTGGAGGATAAGAGAGGAAAATGAGGTTATATAGGGAATCTGAAGAATGATTTAATGGGGGAGATTCAACAGTATCTGCAATATTTTATTAAAAATAAAAAGATCTTGAAAAAGGTAGGAAATACTAAAATTTAGTAAATCTTAGTGGAATATACTTAGGTGTTTGTTATATGATTCCTTGTCTACTTCTGGAGGATTAAAGTAAATGATGGCATATAAATATGCTTGAATATTAAGCAATCATTTAAATAACATTTATAATTATATAATGCTGTGAAAATGTTTATGATGAGTAATGTTACTTTAAAGCAAGACAAAATTTATCTAGGAAGACAGCAATTTTGTAAATGTATATATGTATGTGCATAATATTCTACTGTGTAAATTTATCCCAGTATGTTTGTGTACTCTACTACTGATGAAGCATCAATGACTTTTATGTTGGTTTCCAATTTTCACTATTAGAAACAGCACTACAGCGAATGTTCTTGTATATATACAACTCCTGTGCACATGTTTTTCTATAGAATATACTTAGTAATATAATCACTACTATACCAATACTTTGCCTTGATAAATCTACAGGAAAATACAATCCCATATAATGTCAAGAAAAGGTAGTTGAACTTAGCCTTTTCTCTTTGCCTGCATCAACTGCTACTCGAATGAAAATTTGACAATTTATGTCGACAAGCCTCAAACAATCCTTTAGCACTGCCTAACAATCACACTGTATCATTTCACTTTCTCTCTACATTGTTTTCAAAACTATTGCTCTTTCTTCAAACTTTCTCTCTTGGAACCTTACACTCCCAGTTATTCCCTGTCTCCTTTGTATATTCAATCCACTTTTAAAATCAAACACAGGTTGAAATAGATGCTACTTGAATATAAATTACTATAACCTCTTTGATAGGCAGTTGATGATAAATATCAACACTTAAAATGTATAAATATTCTAACCAAATAATTCTATTTCTAGAAATTTATCATACAAATATTTTCTCATGGTCCCCAATATACATATAGAAGGATGTTCACTGTGGCATACTTGTAACAGAGAAAAACCTACAAATGAGACAATTTCTTCCCCACCACCTTCAATTACTGATTGAAAATACTCAGTACATCAGAGTAGGAGGAAGAGGCCTCCATATATCCATACTTACAATTCTGTGTCTTTCTGTTAGCCTTGCTTCCAAAGACATAATAGCTGTAACCTGAAATATTGTTGATTCTCATGATTTTCTTTCACCATTGTATCAGATACTTTTCTCTTCGCTTGTCTTTCATTGATTTTAGCGTCATCTAGCATAGGAGCTCTCAACTCTGGCTACGCATTAGAATCTCTTGGAAAGGGTTTAAAGCCAGTGGCTCTACCTGAGATAAATTAAATCAGAATTTGGGGGTTAGCGCCCAGGGATTGCTAGTTTTTAGAATGATTCCCAGGTGAATTTAATGTCCATCAGGGTTGAGGACCACTGATCCTGGAATATAATCAGCAGTTTGGTTTACCATTAGAAAGAGGTACTCTTTAATTGACTTCTAATTAATTCCCATTTGTTCTGGAAGTTTAGGAAGATGGTGAAATTTATTTTGGTTCCAGGAATCCTACAACTTGCCGCTTCCAATCTGCTATATAGTTTTAAGTCTGCCGATGTCAATCTAAGATATTATGCTATAGAAATTTGTTACATTGCAGGCCTACAACCTATTTTTGCCCTGTGTGATCAGTCTCATGGCTTCAAGAGTTCTGCAAGCTCATACTCTTAGTCATTTCAACATTCTACATAATACACTGTTAGGTCAGCATTGATGTGATGATTAATGTCCTTCAGCTGAAATATTCTGACTGGGTGCAATTTGTTGATCATGAGTGCCTTGTTAAACTTCTTGTCTGTCGGGTAGTGGCACTTACTTTATTTCACACGGTGACTTGTTGAAAGAGACATTAATCTCCACTGTTTCAGGCTTGGTCCTTTTGTTAGAGAGTATATGAGTTGTGATCAAAAAGTAATGACACTTTTTTTGAAATTTAGTTTTTTATAAGTTTTTTTTTTTTAACAAACCTGTCAGAACTTGAACATGAAAATGAGTATTTACACCTTTGGAGAATATATACTAATCCTAACATACTAGCAATGTTAAAATTTTGTTTTTACAATTTTACTTTTGGAATGGTTTTTGGATTCAGTGGCACCTTTTCAGAACATCTACCATCACAGCAAATTTTCAACAGCTGAGACTGAGTTTGGCTTGTGAGGCCAGCAGCTAAAACTTGTTCAGATCCAAATCTTGTTACTATTTTGAGTTGCAAATTAAAGAAGTTAATACTATTTGGTTCATAATAGAAGTGTAACTAAGACAATGAAACAATTGTCTTTCTTTTTAGTGACAGGGCCTCGCTCTGTTGCCCAGGCTATAGTGCAGTAGCATGACAATAGCTCACTGTAGCCTTGAACTCCTGGGCCCAAGCTCTCCTCCCACCTCAGCCTCCAGAGTAGCTGGGACTCCAGACACGCACCACCATGCCTAATTTTTTTTTTATTTTTTTATTTTTGTAGATATGGGGGTCTTGCTATGTTGCCCAGGCTGGTCTTGAAGAGAACCTCCTACCTTGGCCTTCCAAAGTGCTGGGATTACAGCCGTGAGCCACCACACTTGGCCTATTTTCTTTGTCATTACACCTTGCTGTGAGGATAACGAACAAAAAATTTATTTTGCTTCACAGCAGTTGGTAGCTTCTCCACTGTCAAATTATCCCTAGGTTAATAAAGCTCTGTGTTTTGGCCTGGCTATCACTGTTGTCATAAGCATAAAGTCACACAGATGGAGACAGTGGTATGAAAGAAAGGGGTTAGCCTCTGGGCTGGAGTAAGTTATTTAACTTAACTAGTCCTAAAATCCTCATTTCTAAAATGGGAGTAATAATGCCAACCACGTGAAAGTGCTGTGAAGATTAAGTGAAAAAGTATTTTTAAATGCTTTCCCCTAACACTTCTCACATTCTGATTTTTGGATCTCTTTGGGATCTTGCTAAAATGAAGTTTCTGATAAGCAATCCTGGGTATGGCCTGAGATTCTGCATTTCTGACAAGACTCCAGCCAACACCAATGCTGCAGATCTATGGCTACACTTTGACCACCAAGGCTTTAGTCTTACCTGTACTAGGTAACTCAGCAACTCAAAAAGGGTTAAGTTCCTTCTTTCCTATATGAAACATCTCCATCGTTGTTGCTTTAAGGGTTTGGCTTTTGGTCAACAACTGTAAACACTAATACTACTGCATGCGAGATCCTGAGTATTATCCCAAGGAAAGTGACTCATGGTGCATGCACTAGAAATAACATGCATTAGCCTTCATGTTTATGACTTAATATCTTCACTCAATAATAAAAATGTCCTAGGTTCCTACTGTCTGAACTCCCATTCCAGGAAAGGGGTAGACAGGCATCAAAGCTATGGATTGATTTGGGCAGGGAAGTGGGAACTAAAGTCTCATGTGGGAGTGGTCTCCAAAAGCCAGGGTCCCCCATGTCATTTGCATGGGAGTGGGCAAAGAAAAAGAGCTGAAGCCAAAAGAACTGAAATCAGGCAAAACAGGCTTTCAGGGTCAGGATGTTTAACTTGGGAATACCTCTTCGGTCAACAGTAAAAGGAGAGAGAGCCTTTAATGAAGTAGTAACAGGGGAATGCACAGAGAAGAAATTGCTTTCGTTAGAAAATTTATTTTATGGGCAGTTATAATGAAAATATACTGTTCTATTCCAAGTCAATAATGATATCCAGCAGCAGTCTTTGTCCTTCCTTCACTCAGCATTGCTGCCGGCTATTAATCATTTCAAACACAATAAGAAGATATAACCAATCTAGGTATGTCAAAATATAATTAAATTCTACTCAGCTCTAAATAGTATTCTGTTTGAGGTAACATGATGATGTCTGGCTAACAAGCAAAACACACATACAATAGTCACTTTGTTTCTTTGTATCCAAATAGATAGTGTCACCTCACACTGCCAAGGAGCTACTCAAAAACAATCAAGAAACAGATGCATTCTCAGTAGTGATTTAGGGAGTTTGTGTGAGTAGGCTTTTAGCAGTCCTTGACAGGGTAACTTTATCACATTTCATGAAGCTTGAAAACTCCTCTGTCATCTTTTAAGATTCTTAGTAGTATCTCTCACTTCATGTTCTTTCAAATCAATCATTACATATCCTGGAAACATCTCCATGAAGCTTTAAAGTAGTTTTGATCCAGTAGGAGTATCTCTGTTGTTATGTAGACTGGTAGCGCACACCCTCCAGCCTCTATTGAACAGTAAGTTGCTTTCAGATAACTCATGCAACAACACACAAAACGTAAAAATAAACAGGTATACACATGTGCCATATAAACCTTCTGCTTTTGCACTTGGCTTACTTGGATAATACAGACAATATAAAGGTTATTTTTTTCTGCTAAGTTAATTCCTTCAATGCCTACGTTGTCCTGAGTCATTGGCTATTCATCACTCCTTTATTTCATCTTGCCCACTAAAGAACAGCTCTGTGCTTTGTTTTGAACTCTCTTTTTTATTAAAGTGTAGTTTGGTTTTATAGGTTTTTTTTAGTCTGCTTTTGTGAAGTAGAGAACCCACAAATGTGTTAAATTGTGATTAGAAACCCACCAACAAAAGTAATTAATATGATTCTTTCAATAATTATAGATACTCAAAATAGTTGAGGCTCTATCCTAAAAGTAAAATGGATTATGTTTATGCTATAGGCACATTTATTGTACTTAGAATAAAATGATGACCCAAGGCAATGAGAGATCTTAAAATACCCTAATTTAAGACAATGTTATGATTCTTCAATGTACTTTTAAGGTCAAAATATTTTGACTATGAGGATTTTATTAAAAGTGGTGATATATATATATATATATATATATATATATATATATATATAAAACATATCCCAACTTTTTGGTGATCACTGCTTTCTCTGAAATGTGAAAGTAAGAAAACAATAAAGACCTCAGAACCTAAAAGAACAGAAAGAACAAAAGGCCAATGCTATGACCAAATCAGACACTAATCATCACTGAATAAGTGTTTTGCTGTGCAAGGACCATCTGAAACATCAGAACAATATGCAGGTTGTATATGTACACCTCTTTATATGAAGAAAATTTAGAAAAGCTATATTTTATTTCAACAAACATGATTGCCTAATGAGTCTCATGAGCCAGCCATTGTTCTAGGTAATGGGGAAATTCCTACCCTCAAATAGTGTTAAAAATAGACAAGCCAATAGTGTCTGCATGTCAGCCTTCAAGACCCTCCACATTCAAATTTCCCTTATTGATCCCCAGTCTCAAGTGATTTCTTAACTTGGACCTATTGCAGGAACCAGATTAATATGCAAAGAAACAGACTTTTGCTTACATGGTGTTTGACTTTTAAGTGGCAAACAATAAGACAAAAATCTATATAATGAAGTAACATCAAGGATACAGAATGTTTAATCAGCTCAGTCTCTGAATCTTCCCACATTTCCTGTCCATCCTCACTAGACTTTCAGCACTTTGAGGTCAAAAGTTTCTTTTTATCCATCTTTGAATAAACACAGGGTACATGCAATGGATAGTTATAAAATAAATGAAGAAGTACTGGATAATGAATACTGCCCCTTACAATGATACCCTAAAGATTGCAAGAAACTGTTTGGCTGAGAAGAGAAACTACTAATATTTTAGCAACAATGGTCAAAATCAGAATATTTAATTATCTAAAATTATCCTCAATCCACAGCATTAGAATTAATAGCAGTTGCTTTGCAGATTAGCATAGAGGTAAAGAGCGTGAATTCTTGAGAAAGTTGCCTGGGTAAAAACCCTGGCTGTCACTTATCAGCTGGGTGACCTTGGATAAGTTATTTAATCTTTCTGTGTTCCAGTTACCTCATCTATAAGACTAGGATAAAAACATACTATCTTTCTCATAGTGTTACGAGGATGAAATTGGATAATATTTACAAATTGCCTAAAATGACATGTAGCACATAGTAAACACTACATAAATACTGTTAAATAAATAGATAATCCCAATCTGAGTCTTGAATAAACCTGGTCCCACAGGATGTTCTGTGCAATTACATATCAGATAGATTTGGGGAATGTTTCATTTTCTGAAGAATTATAGCATAAATTTGTAAATTTGAAGTTTTGGAAAGTTTTATAGCTCCAAATTCTTGTTTAAATGTGTTTACACCAACACTTCCCAAGTCTATTTCAGCATGGAATTCCTCTCCCCCCACATAATAGATGTACTGGTTCCAGTTAATATCCATAGCAGCGATTCCAGTTAATACATTTCAGGAAAGTTTAATTGTGCTCCTGTTGCTGCTTTGCATGGTAATTATTTGTATGTAATTTTACATCATATATTTCAAGTCACAACCAGTCTGAAGGATTTTGATTTTGATTTTAATATCATTTGTATTCTTCTACTGATCTCTTTCTATTTTGCCACAACCCCTATACAGGATTTCACACAAATCCCAAGAATGCTGATTTAAATGTAATATAAAATGTTATGCAAAACAACAAATTCAGGACTTGTGCTTTAAAAGGAGCCTGGTTTAACTGATACAAACTAAGTTTCTAGCCACACCCACAAAGATGCCTTCTCAGGCAGAAAAAGCTGAAAAAAAAATCATAGTATTACCAAAACCCAGGAGAGATGGAAAACCATTGCTCAAATCTGGAAGGAGCCTGCTGTCAATATATAAGCCATTAGGCTGAGTTGGTCACCTCCAATACGATTCACCTCAGCATGGAGGGGAAATTCCCTGCCTGAAGGGAAATGGTAGAAGCTTAATTTTTCCCTACTTTCTTCCCTGCAGCTTAGTCACTGCTTTGGTTTGTATGAAAATCAGAGAAAACGGACAACTTGCTCTTACAGTATGGATGGTAATTCTGAAACAGCCAGGAAATGTCTCCTGTATCCTTCAGAGCAGCATCACCCAGAAGGCAATGAGCAGTAAGCTTGTCCCTCTTTCCAAATACCTACTTTGATATGAATTGGAATTTAAACTACAGTAAAAAGAGCATCACAAACCAAAGAAGGAAATGTGTTCAGAAAGGAAGCAAGGTTGAGAAAATTGATAAGCTACTTGAGAGAAAAATAAAAGTGGGGATCCCCATTTTAAACTATACCTTAGAATACATCGCAAAAGAGCCAAAGAGGCTATCCATTACGCTAAAGTGGTCAGGAAAAAAAGGGCTTGTGTACCTGACAGACTTGGGATTAATTCATGACTCCATCTATTCCTGTGTTGCTTTGGGCAAATTACATGAATTCTAGGCCCTTGTTTCTTCTAGGGTAAAATGAATAGAATGGTATTTTTCTCACTGGATGATGATGAGGAAGAAATCCTCTTCCAACAATATAACCCTTGGCAAGGATTTAAACAAACCTTTATAAGAAGAGAAATTTCAAAAACTGTTATTAACATGAGAGTACAGCTATCATGTGGTAACTTCCTTAATCCTATAATTCCTGAGATAAATTAGAGAAGCAACCAAATTCTACTTTGTCAGGTGATGTAGGGTTGGCAGATTTAGCAAATAAAAATACTGAGTTAAATTTAAATTTCAGATAAAAATCTTTTCTAAGTGTACATATGTCTTATACAATATTTGGGACACACTTATACTAAAAATTATTCCTTATCCACCATAAATTCAAGTTTAACTGGGCATGATGTATTTTATCTGGCAACCCTATATTGATGTGACAAATAGTTAACTAATGGTCAAATAATTTTTTAAATGTTTAAAATCACTAATCATCAGAGAAATGCAAATCAAAACTATAATGAAATATTACCTTATGTCTGTTAGGATAGCTATTATCAAAAAGACAAAAGATAATAAACGTTGGCAAGGATCTGAAGAAGAGGGAACCCTCATACTTTGTCACTGGGAATGTCAATTGGTACAGCCATTACGGAAAATAGTATGGATGTTAGTCAAAAAAAAAAAAAAAATAGAACTGCCATATGATCCAGTGGTCCTTTTCTGAATACGTATCCAAAGGATATTAAATCAGTACCTCCAAGAGATATTTATGCTCCAATATTCATGGTAACATTATTCAGAATAGGCAAATTATGAAATCAACCTAAGTGTGCATCAACAGATAAACAGATGAAGAATATAATAATGAAATATTATTCAGCCTTAAAAAAGAAGTAGATCCTGCCATTTGCAACAACATGGATGGACCTGGAGGACATTATGGTAAGTGAAATAGGTCAGACACATACGGAAAAATTACTGCATGATCTCTGATATGTGGAACCTAAAAAAGTCTAATACATAAAAACAGAAAGTAAAATCGTGGTTACCACGGCAGGGCATTGGAGAAAATGGGGAGATATTTGTCAAAGGCTACAAAGTGGCAGTTATGTAGGATGGATAAGTCTAGAGATCTAATAATGTACAGCATAAGGACTATAGTTGATAACACTGTATTAGGAAATTTGCTGAGAGAGTAGATTTCAGGTGTTCTGACCAAAATAAATAAATAAATAAATAAAAATAGGGTAACTATATGAGAAGATGGATATGTTAATTTGCTTGACTACAACAATTGCCTTGCGTATGTGTACATATATTAAAACGTTGTACACCTTAAACGTATACAATAAAAATCATCCCATTTCACACTTTAAATATATACAATTTTCTTTGTCAATTATACTTCGATGAAATGGGAAAAAGTCAAAATTTCTGCTCTGCAAAAGATACGGTAAGAGGGTGAAAAGACAAACCACAGACTGAGAGAAAACATTGGCAAAAGACATATATAATAAAGGACTGCTATTTAAAATATATGAAGAACTCTTCAAAGTCAGTAATAAGAAAACAAACAACCCAATTAAAAAATGGGTCAAATACCTTAACAGACACCTCACCAAAGAAGATAAAATAAGCATGTGGAAAGATGCTCCACATCATGTATCTTTAGGGCAATGCAAATTAAAACAATAATGAGATACCACTACACGCCTATTTGAATGACCAAAATCCAAAACATCCAAAACACAGTCTCATTCATTGCTGGTAGGAATGCAAAATGGTACAGCCACTTTGGAAGAGTTAGCAGTTTCTTATAAAACTAAACCTACCCTTACCATACAATCTAGCAATCACACTCCTTGGTATTTACCCAAAGGAGTTCAAAATTTATATCCATGCAAAAGCTATACACAGATAATTATAGCAGCTTTATTCATAATTGCCAAAACTCTGGAAGCAAAGCAGATGTCCTTCAGTAGGTGAATGTAAAAATAAACAATGGTACATCCAGATAATGGAATATTATTCAGCACTAAAATGAAATGAGCTGTGGAACCATGAAAAGACATGGAAGAAACTTAAATGCATATTACTAAGAGAAAAGCCAATCTGAAAAGGCTACATACTGCATCATTCCAACTATATGGCATTCTGGAAAAGGCAAAACCATGGGGACTGCAAAAAGATCAGTGGTTGCCAAAGGGCGGGGAGCGGGAGGGAGGAGTAAGCAAAGCACAGAGGATTTTTTAGGGCAGTGAAACTACTGAAAGACACTAAAATGATGGATACATGACATTATATGTCTGGCCAAACCCACAGAATGTGCGATACCAAGAGTGAACCTTATGTAGACTGTGGACTTTGGGTGATGACAGTGTGCTGATGTAGTTCACTGATTGTGACCGATGTATCACTGTGGCAGGGGACGTCGGTAATGGGGGAGTCTGCATGTCTGGGGTGGGGGGCAAAGGGAGTATACAGGAAATTTCTGTACTTCTGCTCAGTTTTGCTGTGGATCTAAAATTGCTATAAAAAATAAAATTTATTTAGAAAAACTAGAATAATTTATCCTTAACTGGAAGCATAGTTTTACCGCCATAGAATTCAAGGTCATAAGTGAACCCAAGAAAGCTTGTAGGACTTTTTGTTTGTTTCTTTCTTTTGCTGAAAATAAAGGCAGCATAGCAAATAAAGAGAAAATCAAGGATATTTTTACAGTTTTACATTATTGTCCCCAAACTGCAGTTTGTATGTGGCTTATAAATTTATCTTTCTTTGGAACAGGTACTAATAATATACATACCAGTAGGCATTTTTTTTCTAGTTTGGCTCTGCACAAATATGTTTTTCAGATTTTTCAACTGAGGGTTGATTCATATGTTTGGAAAACCCTGATACAGAATTAAGGATATGGAGTTGTGGAGGTTTGCATTTAACAGGACTGCTTAGAATGACTTGATTCTCGAATTGTTTTTGATCAATGTGATCATACTGATGTAAGACTTTTAGATTGTGCAGGCTATGAAGTCAGAAGTTAATTCTCCCTCATTCTCATATTTTTATAATCTATGCTAAGGTCTCCTGTTATAAAATAGGGTAGAACTGAACTATTGTATGATTTAAGGAGAGAGTCCTAAATTGAAAACTAAGTTATATCCAAGTTGAAACTTTACATTGTTAAGTACTACATCTTTTAAAATATTTTTAAAGGGAAATAATGTGCCCTTGATAATTTATAGTTACATAAGTGGCCTGTGTTCAGATACTGAACGAAGATATTTTAAGGAGAGGAATGCTATAGGTGACTGTTCTGTCTAGATTGTATTTTCTGATCCAGTAAGGTTCCCAATCCCTTTGCTATAAACACTGTGGTCAGTTTGTACTTGCTGTGAAATATAATTTTGGTAATGTAATTTATTAGGCTCTTTCTATGGCTTTAGATATTTCATAATAGAACCTATTTCAAGTCCCCCACCTTATCCTTGGTTTTGCTTTCCACAGTTTTAGTTACCTGAAGTCAACTGTGGTCTGAAAATAATATAGTATTTTGAGAGAGAGACCACATTCACATAACTTTTATCACAGTATATGGCTATAATTGTTTTATTATTATTGTTAATCTCTTATTGTACCTAATTTATAAATTGAACTTCATCACAGGTATGTATAAGAAAAAAATAGTATATATAGGGTTTGGTACCATCCAAGGTTTCAGGCATCCACTGGTGATCATGGAATGCATCCCCTGAGGATAAGGGGGACTGCTGTATTTTTAGCACCAGCAACAATTATTTTCATGCTATAAAGTACAATCTCTGTGACCTCTAAGTCAAAACAACCAGGAGAGCTGTTTGGACTTAAATGCATTTATAAGGGATTTTATTTTCTTATTTCAGTAACTCTTTCAGTAGCTCAAAGTTCTGTCCCTCTTGTCATCAAAGAAATAGTTCCTCCCAAGCTGTGCTGTCCAGTTTAAGAGCCACAAACCACAGGTGGCTACTGAGCACTTGAGATGCGGCTGGTTCAAGCTCAGATGTGCTGTAAGTGTGAAACACACCCTAGATTTTCAGGGATTAGTACCAAAAAGCATGTAACAGATGTAATTAATAATTTTTTATTGATTTTATGTTCATATTAAAATATTTGTTATGTATTGGACAATAAGCTATTAATATAACTAATTTCTGTGGTTTCTTTTTACTTTTGGTGGCTTTTAGAATTTTTAAAATTACATATGTGGCTTACATTTTTGGCTTATATTTCTATTAGCTCTGCTCTAAAGATTAAGCTTATTTTCCATAAAATTAAGATTTAATTCCACTAGGTCAAATTGTTATTAGAAATATCACTTGATCTTTTTTTTTCTTTATTGAAGTATACTTTACATATCATGCCTTTACTCCATTTTAAGTGTACAATTAAATGATTTTCAGTGAATTTACCGAGGTGTACAGTTAATCACATAAATCAGTTTTAGAGGAATTCCTTTCCCC
>CAUYRT010107304.1:0-11576 GCA_963574885.1 Lepilemur ruficaudatus
TACAAAGGTTTACCATCAAGGATATTCATCACAATCTACATAATAACAAAGAAAAAAGAAGTATCATAACTAACCAGTAATGAGAAACTTTGAAAAAATTAAAGCTATGTGTTTGCTAGCCAACATTCTGTCTTTTTGGAAATTTCTGTTCATTTCTGTTGCCCATTTATTGACGAGGTTGTTTTGATTTTTTCTTGTTAATTCTTTTGAGTTCTAGGTAGACTCAAACACATAAAAAATATTCAATATCTCTAATTATTAGAATCATTATTAAAATCATTTAATTGTACACTAAAAATGACTTAATTGCATGATATGTAAATTATACTTCAATAAAGTTGTTAAAAAAGATATAATGTTAAAAAAATAAAGTGACTTTCTTGTAGAAAGCAAAAAAAAAAAATTAAAGCTATGTATATAAACAATCAGATATTTGGTCAACCTTAAAAACAGGATATCCTGTCATTTATGACAACATGAACGAACCTGAAGGACACTATGTTAAGTGAAATAAGCCTCGCATAGGAAGATAAATGCTGCATGGTTTCAATTACATGTAGAATCTAAAAATGTTGAACGAACGGAAACAGAGGGTGTGCAGTGGGAAAACTGGGGAGCAGTTGGGGATTGGGAAAAATGCAGAAATGTTGGTCAAAGGGAATAAAATTTCAGTTATGCAGGATGAATAAGGCCTGGAGATCTAATGTACAGCATGGTGACTGTAGTTAATACTGTATTGTATACTTGAAATTTCCTAAGAAAGTAGATCTTATGTTCACAACTAGATAATTATGTAAAATGATGGGTATGTTAATTAGCTTGCTAGTGCTAATAATGTCACAGTGTATATGTATATCAAAACATCACTTTGTACAAATTAAATATATCAGTTTTCATCAACTGTACCTCACTCAATAAAGCAGGAACAAAAAACCATGCAAAGAAATATTGTATAGATATTAAAATTATATTGTAGAAAACAAATGATATGGAATAATCACTTGATATATGATTGATTAATGAATAATTACTTGTGATTAAAAATAGGCCCTGCGCAGTGGCTCATGCCTATAATCCTAGCACTCTGGGAGGCCGAAGCGGGTGGATCATTGGAGCTCAGGAGTCTGAGACCAGCCTGAGCAAGAGCAAGAACCCCGTCTCTACTAAAAAATAGAAAGAAATTAGCCAAACAACTAAAAATGTAGAAAAAAAAATAGTGGGGCATGGTGGCACATGCCTGAAATCCCAGCTACTTGGGAGGCTGAGGCAGAAGGATTGCTCGATCCCAGAAATCTGAGGTTGTTGTGAGCTAGGCTGATGCCACGACACTCTAGCCTGCCTGGGCTACGGAGGCAAGGCTCTGTCTCAAAAAAAAAAAAAAAAAAATTTAAAAATGAAAATAGCACGTGCATATGACCTATTTATTATATTATAGTGAATACATTTTAAAATATAGGAAATATATGCATATACACTTAAGTTGTAACTGTTTTCTCTGAGCTGTAGCTAATTATATTTTTAGCTTCTTATTTTTTGTATTTTATATGTTTTCTAAAAAATGTATTTCTTCTATAAAAAGAGTTACAAATGTGCATATATATGTAAATTTGTGATTGCTTAATTAGGCATATATCTAGAAGAAAAGGAAATTATCAGAGGTGCTGAGAATTATTTGGCAAAAATTATTTTTATCATAAGATTATTATAGCCCAAATTTGGATATTTATAGAATCCGCCACATAAATTGTGGTGGATCTATTTTATGGAGCACCATGCAGCCACTAAAATTCATATTCTCCTGCAATATTTCATGAGTTTTGAAAATCCTAAAAAGATAAAAATAAGAATAGCAAATTATTATATATCAAATGATTGTAATCTTACATGAACAAGAGGGGTGGGGGTGTGTGTGTGTGTATTCAGAGCAAAACCCTGAAAATGAGAACAGATGTAAAAATTACAGTCCTCCATGATTTACATCATAGAATGGTGAATGATGAAAGACTCATCAGATTTATTCAACAAATCGCCCAATTAGAATAATTATCAACCATAGGAGGGGCAAGATAAGGCTAAAAATTAAAAGATATTCATTATTGTTCATTTCCAACCTAAATAGAGTAGTCCTGCATGCAATCATTTGTGTATTAGGCTTTATCTTGATACACTTCTATATGAGTAAGGTTTCCATTATTATCTAGTGTGTATTGAGGCTTACTTATCAAATTATCAGATGCCCCAGTGCTGAAATAAAATATTAATACATTAGATGACAGAATGAAGATTGACAATTCTGAATATACTGGAGCAATAAGATGAAACTAATAACATAAAATTTGGCAAATAGAAATGTGAAGTCCTAGTATTAGGCTCAAAATACCATCAGCATGATTACACCATCAGGGAAACATGTTTTAACAGCAAGTTGCTCCAATTAAAAAACTCAAATACTGTCATTGAGTTCAAGCCTAATTACAGGAAGGGTTTTCTAAATGAATACAATCCTGTGCTAAATTAATGGAAACATAGTGTCCACAACAAGAGAAATCTCATAATTCTTCGAACTATCTAGAATAGCATGTCCTGCTCCAAGAACAATTTAGGGCACCATGAACAAAAGAGAGTGACCAGGACGATGCTGTTTGGGAAACAGCTATCAGGAAAGCTTGCAGGAATCAAGGTGCTGACATGGAAAAGAGACGCTTACGTTAAACACAATCTCTACTTTAAAATATTAGAAGCTTTGTCAATGACCAAAACGGTTACACATTCTGTGCAGCCCAGGGAGCAGGAGTAGGAACATAGCAAGGACAATATAGGAAATCTGACTTTCACTGCAATATGAGACAGAACTTTCAGACAGAGCCCAGGGACAAGAGCTATCCCGAATCCTCCCTCCACGTCCACAGTATTTCATCACTCCCTAAGCTGCCAGATGCTGCATCCATAATGAGATTGATGATAAGCAAAGATTAAAGGGATTAGGCCTCTTCCATCTGGAAAAACAACCATTAGGAGATGATATAGTCCATTTTAAGTTAACAAAGATGCATTCGCTAAATCTCAAAATAATAGGAATTCATCTGTGAACCACTGTTTACAGTTAAAAAATGATAATGTTAACAAAAAGCGTTTGCTGAACATAGAGTATGTGCCAGGAACAATTCTAAATGTTTTACCTAAATTTTCCTAGTTTCTGCACACAAGAATCCAGTGTGTTAAAAACTATCTCCATTCTGCAGATGAGGACACTAAAATTGGGAAATGTTGAAAAAAGAAAGTTATTCTTGGTCACAAACTAGTAAGTGAGGGAAGAGACTTTCCTTTCATTCTCAGGTTTGTGACTTCAATGCCCATGTTCTTTCTACTTCAACATTGTGTCTTGTTGGCACAGGGAGGCAGAATTAGAGAACATAGTACTGGCATAGGCAAGGACAAGAGTATCATTTTTTAAAGAAGATAATGAAATTTAGAAAATAGATTAGTGATTCATTTTCTTTAAGAAGTCTCTGCAGTTCAAGAAAGTGACCTTGAGATTTTTACTTCGTTCATTTTCTCAGGAACAGCACGTATAATTCTATTTATAAAGCACTTTACATTAACGTACTTTTTACACTTAAATGCAGAGCATATTTCTCAGAGAATCTGAGATCTCTGTTAACTGACCCTTCTGCACATTTGCCGTAATAAGTCATGTTGTCCCTGAGATTTCTATATGATCTTCAATCATCATCTGAGTCATCTAAATAAAGTATAAATTAGGTTTACAACAAGATTATTATTAGGCACATTCTATTGTGCTCATATTTCTTGAATATGTATAGCTTGACATTTTTCCTGTAATTAGAATACCTCATTAGTCAATTATGCAAAATAACATAAAGCAGACATACCAAATTCTTCAAGAGATAGAAGTGAAAAACAGATAATAAAGGTGAAAAACATAATTAATTTTTAAAATATAGAAAAGCTTACAAACCAAAAAAAAAAAAAAAAAAGAAAGAAAAGAAAAGAGAATATGTTCTGGTGGGAGACAAGGCTTTTGAAATCTATTCTTTGAAACTGAGGTGATGATAAAGCAGGATAAACACATCCTTGATGAAAGAATGGAACCTTGATTGTACAGAACAGCTTGGACCTGAGTAAATGGCTCATTCTTATGCTCTTACTTTGAAAGTTACTCTCTGATAATGGAAGTTTCAGCCAGGGCTGAGTTACTTACTGTTGATAGACTTCAAGATCAATGGGAAACACACCCGGGGAGTCTCTCCTCAGGACTTCTAAAAGCAATGCTAAAACAAACAAAAACTGTATTTTAGAATTCTTGTAAAGGAGAATAAACCCACACAAATTCATAAAATGCCTCCTTCCTGATATTAGATTTTCCCTCTTACATGGCAGGATTGTCATAAAGAAGGCCTCAATTTTAATTAAGGCCACCAGCTGGAGAAAACAAAGGAAAGCTTAACTGTCAATAGGGAGTTCAGAGAATATACTAAAGGCATCGAGTCCAGGAGGCAGTTGAAGAGGAGCACCATAAGGACAGATCAGGGATAGGAAGCCTAAAAATTTCTAAGGATGAGGCTGCCAGAAAAAGAGGATGAGTAGAGGGGTTTATATCATGGATGGTGACCAGAGATAACAATGATAATAACATGAGTCATAGTAGATTAAATTTATCACAGGGTTGCCAAGTAATTTAATCTCTATAGTTTGTTGGTGGATGGAATGTAGGCACAGGAAGTCCTAGGGCCCCTCCCACATTGCTGTGGCCTTGTTCTCCAGAGGAAATCCCTGTTTTTAGTGGACAAAGACCCACTTTTCCTTGGGAGGAGTTGGCAACAACTTGGACTGATGTAACTATTAACTAACTTACTCATCTCCTCGTTTTAGAAACTATGCTACTATATCTCTCAACCAATGGTGAGGTCAGGGAATGATTCAAATTCATATCTGTGCCTGTAAGCTCTATTTCAGAACCTAGCACATAACAGGTGTTCAAAGGTTGGATACATCACTGAAGGTGTAAGGCAAGTAAGATATGAAGAATTCAGAGAACTACAACTTCTCACACAAAGGCTTTAGAAAATAGGATGAATGGATAAAGAAAATGTGGTATATATATATACAATGGAATACCATTCAGCCTTAAAAAAGAAGGAAATCCTGTCATTTGTGACAACATGGATGACCTGGAGGATATTATGCTAAATGACATAAGCCAGGCACAAAAGGACAAATACCACATGATCTTGCTTATGTGTGCTGCATAAAAAATATTGAACTCATGGAAGTGGAAAGCAGAATGGTGGTTACCAGGAGCTGGCTGGGTGGGTGGAGGTTAGAGGGATGTTTCTGTCCTCCCAATCTTACTAAATATTTCTACTAACTATTTCTCACCTCTTTGGTTTATAAATCCATTATAAAATCAGCCTCCACAATGATTTGGAGGTGAACAGGGAAGGGTGGGCAACACACCTACCAGTGACCCTAACAATGCCATTTACTAATATGAGAATTTGAGGAATTAACTGATATTCTATTATCCTGTTTTCCACAAATTTAAAAGAGGGTTAATAAAAATACCTGAGGATCCCACATGAGATCATATGTGGGAAAACAGCCCAATATATGGGAATGTGCAGAGTAAATTATAAAGAGTTTAAATACATTAGTTACTATTATCTTGCTATTCTCACTTTACCACTTAGAGAAATGCCTGTTAATTCTGTCATTCCATCTGCTAAAGATCCCAGATAGATATTGAGTCTTGACCAATGGTTTTAAGTGGAAAGTCGCTTTAAGTGGAAAGACATATTAGACAGTGGTTTTTATAGAACTACAGGCAACAATAAAAATTTTGTTCTCCATCAATTACTTGAAGTTTGCCATCTTTGCCACAGGCAAGAATGCAGACATTTAAAAAGTATCTGATGAGAGCAAGTAATCGCACGCCCTCTGCACACTGCTCAATTGTTCTCTGACGTACCCTTAATGTGCTGACACCAGCTTTCCTTCCTCTGTGCCCCTCCAGGCCAGGAACCTCGGATGGCTCTATCAATAGAAAGTACATTGTGCTTATTCTAATTCAGGAAAGATGAACAAAGACCATAATCTTGGAAGTAATAAAAAGTACCTCTCAAGTGGCAAAAACATGGCAGTGGAAATATAAAATGAAAGCCTGACCCCAAACAAGCTTTGGATTGTTTCTTTTTTGCTAAACTAATATCAACTATGTAATAAATTTTAAGGCAGAAAATTGAGAAATCTAAAATGTTTTTATTTATTTACCTGGCCTCATCCTGGACCTCTTTAGCTGTGACCCAGAGTATCTATTTCTTCCTCTATGGGAGTTCTGATATACATTGTATATGTGTACACAGTAAACACATTATATATTCATATACATGATATAATTCCATACACATCGTTCATTCATTCATTCATTTTTTTCCTTCATTTGAGTTTCATTATTATTTCATTCATTCGATTTAATGCATTGCATTGGTAGTAGTATCAGCATTCACTAAGCATTTATTGTGTTCCGAACATCATAGTAAAGGCTTTATACTAGTTATCTTGTTTAATCCTTTTCACAACTCTGTAAAGTGAGCCCTTTATTATCTCCATTTTACAGATGAGGAAACAGCCCGGGGAGGTCATGTTACTTGACCAAATTCACGCAGATAAGCTAGTAAATGATCGGTCAGTGATTTAAACCAGGTCTGCCTAGCTTCAGAGCCTGAGTTTTTAAGCATTATACTAAACTGCCTAGGTATCAGGGCCCTAAGCATCTTGAGAGAACATGCCCTGCTTGCTAATTCTAGTGGAGGAATGCAGAAGAGGGGCTTGGAGACCTGCAGAGGGTTGGTGAACCTCACTTGAGATGAAGAATGTCAGGAGAAGAGAAAGGAGAAGTCGGGAAGGAGATTAGGAAGGGCCTTAAAGTTATAATAACAAGTTTCGATTTTATGCTGAAAATAATGGAGGGAATTGGAAAGATTCATCTTTTATGAAGATTACTGTGTCGGGTTTATGCTGGCTGGACTGGAATAGGCACAGGGAGCAGACAAGAAGACTATAGTGATAATCTAGGCAAAAAATGATGAGGATTTTGGTCAGTGATGATGAGAATAGAGGAAAATGGGTACAGATGATGAGAGAGAGGGAGTGATATAGAATTCCTCTAAAGTTTTTGCCTGGAGACCCTTGGTGGTACATTTACCTGTGAGAGAATACAGGGCCATTGCAAATTAGGAGGACATGAAATGTCAGCTGAGGATCTTATTGCATAGCACAGGTGCTCTGAGGAGCAGTCAGGACTGTGAAATCTAGTTGGAGCCAGTGCCATGTAGACAATGACGAGCCAAAGGATCCTTCTTCGATGTCAACTCTGATCAGTTGGTACAGTGGCTGCCTGGAGCGCTGTCATCTGGAGTCTAGCGAAGAAAGAGGTGAGAAAAGCATTCAAGGTTTGGGGATAAGATGCAAAGACATAGTTAGGAAAGAACACATAGGCCTCTGTTTGGAAAGAGTAAAGAAATTAATCAGCCTCGCAAAAGAAGTATTTGGAAAGATACTGGGAGTAGTGTGAAATCAACAAGGCTATAACCCTGCAGCACGTTAGAGTGGTTAAGAAAGTGGACCCCAGAGCAGGACTGTCTGGGCTTGAATCTCTGTTTCCTATTTACTGTCTGAATGATCCTGAGTTAGCTACTGAATCTGCGTCACCAAGACTTTTCCAGGCAAACAAACATGAGTATAATGCTCCAGAGAGTGCTGTGAGAAATAAATACCTGGAGAAGTACTTAACCAAGGGGGGAAAAAATCAATAGTTGTTCATTTTGTAAAAACAAAATGTGTATATTTGCATTGTGTGTTAAATACATAAATGAGGATCTTAAGCACCAGACAGCAATTTAAAAGATAAAGATAGAAAAGGATTCATTAGACATTTTAATGTGAAAACACCTGTTTTTAAAAAGAACATTTTTCCTCATACCAACTAACACAGATTACTGGCTATAAATTATGGAATATGCAATCAATTTTGTTTTGTTTAGACAATAAATATGAGGCTCTGAGATGCCTAATAACATAACCAAGATCACACCAAACCAATCCAGAGTCAAAATCAGCACCATTTCCCAATCCCCAGTAAAATGAATCTTTCTCTGCACAATTCTCAATAATCTGTTTAAAGAAAAATCTATCAATTGAGTAAAAATCTTTATGCCACTTGAACCTCCTTTTTATCATTTGTCTATCAAAAATAACTTGTGTCAAGATGTTCTTAAAATGTAGAGAATTAGGGGTTATTTTGCCCTCTGGTGAAAATCACACACTGGTAAATTTTAATCTTTTTGTTGCCTGTCTCTGGAAAGTTTTATTCCTTATGAGGCATTTTTTTCAAATTATCTTTATGGATGGGTTGGAAAGAAGATAGAAAGAAGACGGCAAGCTGAGGGCAAGGTATAAACAGAAATAAGTGAATTTCAATGTTGGTTCTCTCATACGATTGCCATACTTCCTTTCCTCTTTGCTACTGAGACATTTCTATAATTTGTGGTAAAATCAGGTTAGAATTTCTATCAAAGTTAGAATATAAATTTTATCATAGTAAAGCTAAAAATCTAGACTATACTTATCCAATGATTTAATTACATATAATCAACTGCCAGGAATTTTGAAGATAGCCTCAGTTTCCCCAGGATATACAATGAGGTTTTTTATGAATACATAGAATAGAAAAATGCTGCTTTGCAAATTATTGTTTCAGGGCTCAGTATTAAATTGATTTTTACTCCTACTATATTTCCCCACATTTCATATGTCACCAGCGAGTCTTGCTCTCTGTTTATTTTTTGCTATTAGATTTATGTAGCTTTTCATAGGTTAAAAAATTCAAGGATGTGGGTACTTGAGTATTGATTGGGAAGTTTAAAGACATAATACTATATTTCCTTCTCTTAATCAACAAAGAATGTGGGGCATACTAATACAGAAAGAAGAATGTAACCCACATGTTGGGACAATGATTTCCAAGAAATTCTAACAGCTACTCTTAAGGAATGACCTCTTAGCACTTAGTCCTTTTTAGATGCATCAAGTAATTTTAAAAAGAAAATGAGAAATTATGAGATAATTCAGAGTCAATGGTAATGCATAAACACAAAGCATATAAATGGTCTTTAAATGCATGCTTAAATAATGAAACATTTACATTTATGGGAAAGAGTGGATGGCTGGATGCCAGTAAAATTGCTATTATTATGTAGCACTTACTTGGTACTTTCCATTTTAAAAGTGTGCTACTGCTACTGAATTAAGAAAAAGAGTTCCAATGCTTTATATGAATTATTCTCACCCACAGATTATGCAGGAAGGGAAAGTACATGAGAAAGTTGCAGAAAATGCTATTGGTAAGTTTCATTTCATAGCTAAGAAAAAGAAAGTTTGTAAATTTAAAGAACTGAATGTTGATTTTAGAGAATTGAGGAATAGGGGCCGGGAGAAGCAAAGACAGATCTTTTCAATTGGATTACAAATAAATGACACAAGAACCCATCTGCCTGTGTTTTATAGTGAAGAATGCCATGATTATTTGATGAGTAGGAGGGAAAGTTTGGTGGGATGGAAGATGGAATAAAATCAGCGAAGCTGGCTGCCTCAAGTTCAACAAGAAAATGTCAAATTAAATGTGTGTTCTCTTCCTGAAAAATACCCACCCTCATTATGCATCCATGTGTTGATGACTGATGCAAATGAAAATACAAATGTGTTGCCTGCTGATGTCAGCCTAGTGAGAGCCAGTCCCTAGTAATACACAGAATTATTTTTTTAGCCTTACAAAGGACATGTGGACTTTAAATATTTGTAGACGCAATCTTCCTTTCCTTTTCACTATATCCCAATTTAATCACTGAACAACTAGAATTGGAAGAGTTGTGGCTTTGGATTGAAAGTAATTTGAATTCTGGCTATCACTTTTACGGGGAAAACTAGGCTACTGCTATTTCCCTAAGGCAAACACATCTGCGATTTAAGCTAATCAGTCCCTGCATGTCACCGTTGCTTCATACAAACAGGGCTACAACAGCATGTCTTTGCAATGAGAACCTCTAATCTTAAAGAGAAATCATATCTGTTTTAGTAAAGCCCACCTTATCAGATGACGTATTTGCATGCCAATTAGTAATTTTCCAACTGAACAAGTGTTTCAGTCAATGGGCATAAGGGGACACTTTGATATATTGTCCATTTGGGTTTAAAACTCTGAGGTGCTGTATTAATTCTCCAATTTTATTTTATAAGACTGAAAATGATGTTTTAATTAATTAATTTGCTTTAGTGGCTCAAATCTGAAATTTACCTTTATCAAAAAGTAATAGTTATTTTACTGAATACTAACGTGAACACTGGAACACCAGCATCATAAAACATTTTACACAGGAAAGTATTTAAAGTAGATAGTTCAGTAAGTTCATTGACTTGTTTTTAAATTAATAAGCAGTAATTAGGGAAAGTAACAGTGATAACAAATACAAAACATCAAAGAAAAAACTTTAATAGCATTTAATCCGAACATTTTCTATAAAGTTGGATTTTGAAATACTTTAAAGTTTTTAGTTCCAAGTTTACTCATAATTCTCAGCATATTCACTTTAGTAATTTAATTATTGTCCATCTTAGGCATATATTTGTTCCAATTATATAGAAAATTACACAATAATAACAATATTTAATAGCAACTCAAACATCATATACTGATATAGCAAGTTATTTAATCTTTAAGGAAAAAAAACCCTGAAGCTAATTTGTCCTGGGCCCTTTTGTCATTTCCTCATAAGCATGTAACAAAATATAGTCCTGTAAATGCCAATAAAATAGTATCTCATTGTTCTTCATGGAAATTAGTGATGCATAAAAATGCATGTCATTAGTGGTAGTGAAAACCATTGGAGAGATCATTATTGCATTTTAATGAATGAGTTAAATGCCTGGGATTGTCAACTATGCTAAACGAATAATTATCTGAGAAAAATTAATTCTGGCATTTGGTAATTACTAGTTGAAAAATTATAAATTTCACTGAAAGGATATTTTGTCTACATGTTTTATGTTATCCCAAATGCCAGAGCCACAAATTACACTGTGTGCAGAAAATAGTTTATTATATAATCATAGACTACTATGGTTCAAGGAAATATTTTAAAAGACTTAAAATAATCCTTATCCAAATTATAACATTGCTAATAATAAAAACTATATTTTCTATCAGAGGTAAATATTCATAATATGGCAAGATTAGTCGGACAATTATTTTTAGAGTAGGAAATTTTTAAAATATAAGAATAGGTACCACTTGTACTCGCCATCAAACTGGCACTGACTGATCAACACTAAGGTGCTCACACAGTAGTAATATTCTTTGCGGGTAGGGATGTTGCAGGTGCATAAACTCACAACTAATGGACGCGGTGAGCGTTGTGGGGGGGAAAGGATGCATCTCAAATCATGGCTGGGATGTGGCAAAGTCATAACATGTAACCAAAATGTTTGTACCCTCATAATTT
>CAUYRT010107305.1:0-27861 GCA_963574885.1 Lepilemur ruficaudatus
ACTCGGGAGGCTGAGGCAGAAGGATTGCTTGAGCCCAGGAGTTTGAGGTTGCTGTGAGCTAGGCTGACGCCACGGCACTCTACAGCCCGGGCAACAGAGTGAGACTCTGTCTCAAAAAAAAAAAAAAAAAAAAAAAAAAAATTTCAATAGCATATTTCTTCCACCATTAAAGATATTATTTTTATTGTTAGTAAAAGGGCAATGCAGTGTTTTAAAAATGATAACAAACATAGGGTATGTTGACAAATGTAGTTAAAAAAAGAAAAGTAAATTGGGAGGCTGAGGCAGAAGGATTGCTTGAGCCCAGGAGTTTGAGGTTGCTGTGAGCTAAGCTGACGCCACGGCACTCAATTTAGCCCGGGCAACAGAGTGAGACTCTGTCTCAAAAAAAAAGAAAAAAAAAAAAATGGCAAAAGGCTATCCAATCTCGTATACTTAAAAAAAAAAAAAATTGATGCACACATTATACTTTTCCTCTTACATCTGTTCGCAAGGATAAGTTCTATTGAAATTCTAAATAAATTAACACAGTTTCCCAAATACGACTGTGACTTTTGTGAGATTCATATTGGTATATTGGCTGATTAAATTAGTAGCTATTTTTCAGTTCAGTTTTCCTATTACAGAAGTAATTTGTTGTCTAGAGACTAGCGACCAAATAATTTTGGAATAACTGAAATTTCTAAGCTTATGCTGGAATCAATAGAAATTAGAGAGATAGACTCAGCATAATACTATGTTTTTGTTAAGAGCTGCCAATGGGCAAAACTTATCAAAGACCCTTGAAAATTAATGGAAAAGTATAAATCTCTTTAAGTGGATGATATTACCACTATATATAAAATATTTGGACACATGATCATAAAAGTGAGTTAAATATATTTGTAGGATAGTCAGAGAAATCTTGTTTTGCAGTAAAATGAGAAGTAGAAATTGTAAGATATTAGAAATAAATCTTTCCATAAGTGAATATTAGCATATATATTATTCCCATAGGAAACCATCTGCATACTGTCATCTAATCTTTGACAAAGCAGATAAAGAGCCACAGGGAAGAATCTGTTCCTTGACTCATCCAGCTTCTAGTGGTTGTGGCATGCCATGGCTGGGAGTCACAGCACTCCAATCTCTGTCTCCAATATCACATTAACTTTTCCTCTTCTGTCTGTGCCAACTTTCCCTGTGCCTCCCTCTTATAAAAATACATGCAATTGCATTTGGCCCCCCCTTGAAAATCAATACTCCTAGGTCAATCTCAAAAGCCTTAACTTGATCACATCTACAAAGTCTTTGCCATATATAGTAACATTCACATGTTCCTGAAATTAGGACATACACAGCTTTTGGGGGCTGCGGGGGGCGGTAAGTCAGTCAACCATACTCAGTGAGGGAGAGATATCTTATTCACGGTGGCGCCTTCAGTCCTTAGCATATTGCCTGGCACAGAGTAGGTGCTATATAATTGTGGAATAAACACATACACAAGTTCACTGAGGCTTTTAATTGTATTATAAGGTCATTTAAAATTGTGAGTTTACAGTGTTCAATAGAGTTCAGTATTGAAAACCACTGAGTATAGGCTTTAACAGGCTAACTATAATGTTTTTAATGGCCATACATAGTAAATAAATAAATTTGCTTTATAATTAGGCTCACCTTAAATGTATAACAATATTCAAGAGTTATGCAGACAACAGATATGGGAAAAATTCTCCAGTCAGCACAATTTACAAGTAATTAAATAAATAATTATGAAAGCATAAAGCATATAATAAAATAAGAAATAGCCTACCAGTACAAGCTCATTATATTTCTAATTAAAAATATAATTCAAACATTTTCAATTATTATTTTTAAAAGGGTTGTTGCATGTATTTAAAATTATAGATAATAGATAATTAAATATTCACCAATTTATAAAAATCAAGTGGATCTCCCAGAGATTGAATATGAATGCTTCCAGTGAATGTTTGGCTGGTTTCCTAGTCTTTGTGCCATTTTGGTGTGACTTAATCATGGGTAATAAAGGACATTATCAGAACACATTACAACTTCTTTGCATGCTGATCACACATGAAAAATGTCTTGATAGAGGATATTCTTCAGGCGATATCACATCTCTGCAATCATACTATGCTCTTATCTGTACTCTACAATTCCAGTTCATGTTGTAGAGTAGGAGCTCCATGCCTGTGTCTGAAAGGTAGACAGATCTAAAGCACCTATGTGTTTTATTTTATGAGATACCAAGTTTTTGTACATATGGTACATTCTTTTTCTCCATAGTGTACTGAGATTATCAACAATTTGAATGATAAGAAGTTAACATATTAACCTTATTAATAAGTATTTTCTGTGTCTTAACAGGAACATAGCATGCTACCAATAAAATAATTTCATCTAAGTTTTTCTGAGTGAATATATAAATGTTTCCACAGAGGGCAAGAATCAAAACGTTCCGATAGCATTTGTCAAAAGCATTAGAGATTTTCTTGATGTATTCTGCTGTGTCATTCCAAAATATCTGATGAAACTTGTGGTAAATTTTGCAACTCTAAAAAAATGAAGTGAAGCTGATATAAACTTGTTGTAATCATAATTCCCAAAACTATTGTTTAGTGAATACAGGCATACCTTTGAAATATTGTGGGTTTGGTTTCTTTTTAGCAATAAAGCAAAAATTTCAGTAAAGCAAGTCAAACAATTTTTTTGGTTTCCCAGTTCACAAAAAAATATGTTTATACTATACTTAGTCTAATAAGTACACAACATCATTATATATATGAAAAAACCAATGTGCATACCTAAAAAATACTTTATTGCTAAAAAAAATGCTAATGATCATTTTAGCCTTTAGCAAGTCATACTCTTTTTGCTGGTGGAAGGTCTTGCCTTGACGTTGATGGCTGCTGACTGATCAGGGTGGGTTGCTACAGGATGCAGTGGCTGTGGCAGTTTCTTAAAAACAGACAACGGTGAAGCTGGCTGTACTGATGGACTCTTCCTTTCATCAAAGATGCCTCTGTAGCATGTGATACTGTTTGATAGCACTTTACACACAGTAGCATTTCTTTCAAAATTTGAGTCAATCCTCTCAAACTCTGCTGGTACTTTATCAACTAAATTTATGGAAAAGTCTAAATCCTTTGTTGTTATTTCAACAATGTTCACAGCATCTTCACCAGGAGTAGATTTCCTCTCAAGAAACCACTTTCTTTGCTCATCACTGTGAAGGAACTCCTTATCCATTCAAATTTTATCATGAGATTGAAGCAATTCAGTTACATTTTTAGGCTCCACTTCTAATTCTAGTTCTCTTGGTATTTCTACCACATCTGCAGGTACTTCCTCCATTTTAAAGTATTGAACCCCTCAAAGTCATCCATGAGGGTTGGAATCAACTTCATCCAAACTCCCATTAATGTTGATATTTTAACCTCCTCCCATGAATTAAGAATGTTCTTATGGCACCTAGAATGGTGACTCCTTTTCAGAAGGTTTGCAATTTACTTTGCCCACATTTGTCAGAGGAATCACTCTCTCTGGCCTAATGAAATGTACTTCTTAAACTGTAAGAGTTGAAAGTAGAAATTACTTCTTGATTTATGGGCTACAGAATGGATGTTGTATTAGCAGGCATGAAAACAACATTAATCTTTGTGCACATCTCCATCAGAGCTCTGAGTGACCAGATGCGATGTCAATGTCAATGAGGAATAATGTGTTGAAAGGAATCTTTTTTTCTGAGCAGTATGTCTCAAGATTGGGCTTAAATTATTCGGTTAACCATGCTATAATTAGATGTGCTGTCACCTAGGCTTTGTTGTTCCATTTATAGAGTACAGGCAGAGTAGATATAGCATAATTCTAAGGGTCCTAGGATTTTTGGAATGATAAATGAGCAATGGCTTCAACTTACAGTAACAAGCTGCATTAGCCCCTAACAAGAGAGTCAGTGTGTCCTTTGAAGCTTTGAAGCCAGGCATTGACTTATCCTCTCTAGCTATGAAAGTCCTAGATGGTATTTTCTTCCAATAGAAGGCTGTTTTGTCTATGTTGAAAATCTGTTGTTTAGTGTAGCCACCTTCATCAATTATCTTAGCTAGATGTCTGGATAACTTGCTGCAGCTTCGCCATCAGCACTTGCTCTTTCCCCTTACATTTTTATCTCATGGAGATGGCTTCTTTCTTTAAATCTCATAAACCAACATCTGCTAGCTTAAATCTTTTCTTCTGCAGCTTCCTTACCTCTCTTAGCTTTCATAGAATAGAAGAGAGTTAGGGCCTTGCTCTGGATTAGGCTTTGACTTAAGAAAATGTTATACCTGGTTTGATCTTTACCTAGACCACTAAACTCTCTCCATCTTAGCAATGGGCTGCTTTGCTTTCTTATCATTCCTTTGTTCACTGGAGTAACACTTTTAATTTCCTTCAAGAACTTTTCCTTTGCTTTCACAACTTGGCTGTTTGGCACAAGAAGCTTAGCTGTCAGCCTATCTTGGCTTTTGATTTACCTTCCTCACTAAGCTTAATCATTTCTAGCTTTTGAATTAAAGGGACAGACATGTGGCTCTTCTTTTCTCTTGAACACTTAGAGTCCATTATAGGGTTATTAACTAGCCTAATTCAATATTGTTATATGTCAGGGAATAGGGAGGCCTGAGAAGAAGGAGAGAGATGAGTGAACAGCCAGTCTGTGGAGCAGTCAGAACACATACATTTATCGATTAAGCTCACTGTCTTATATGGGTGCAGTTTATGGTACCCCAAAACAATTACAACCGTAACAGCAAAGATCACTGATAGTAGATCACCATAATAAATAAAATAATAATGAAAAAATTTGAAATACTGTGAGAATTATCAAAATGTGACAGAGACACGAAGTAAGCACATGCTATTGGAAAAATGGCTCCTGTAGACATGCTCAATACCGGGTTGCCACAAACCTTTGTAAAAAATGCAATTATCTGAGAAGCATAATAAAGTGAAGGTATACCTGTATTAGAACAACATTGCCTATTGAAAGCTGTTATCACCTAGATCATTTACATTACTATTTCTTTCCATTTTGGGTGTAGAGAATCCAGATTATTATACATTCTATATCAACCTCATTTACAATTATAAGGTTTGTAAAATAGAATTCTGTGCAACCAAATAATTTTCTTTCACTAGGCCATGTGTTATCTAAAAATAGTGTTAAAGGATAATTATCAAAATATAGCACTGCATTACTTTTATCCCTTTATTAGAGCAAGAGGTATGATTTATTTATTTGACTGATACAATGTTTTTAAACTGACGTCTACCATATGCTATGAGTATGCTTTTCAAAGGAATATAAGTTAAAGCAATATGTATTAAAGGAAAAGTTTACAGTGTTAGGAGATGTTTGAGAATCAGAAGGAAGGTATTTGAAGAATGTGATTAAATAATAATTAAATATTAATGAAGAATAAGATTTTATTAAAGATTATGATCTTCGTTGGGCCCAAGATGTCTAGAAATTCTTTACTCAGAAAGCTACGTAGGAATAATTAAATAATATACAAAATTACTGTCTTTATGAAACTTATACTTTAGCAAAAAATGCATAAAACAAATTAAAATATAATATTTTAGAAAGTGAGATGGTCTATAGAGAAAATTTTAGATTATAACTGGGGTGGGGTTATAATATTAAATAGTGTGATCAACAATAAAAAGAAACTAAAGGAACAACATAGATGACATAGATGCAAAAATCCTCAAGAAATACTAACAACCAAATTCAATAACACATTCAAAAGATTATTCATCATGGTCAAGCGGGATTCACTGCAGGAATGCTAGGATGGTTCAATATATGCAAATCAATCAATGTGCTACATCGTATCAACAAAACAAAGGACAAAAAGCATATGATCATTTCAATTGATGCTGAAAAAGCATTCCATAAAATCCAACATCGCTTCATGATAAAAATCTCAAGAAAACTGGGTATAGAAAGAACTTACCTCAATAGAATAAAAGCCATATATGACAGACCCACAGCTGGTATCCTACTGAATGGGGAAATACTGAAAGCCTTTCCTCTAAAATCTGGAACAAGACAAGGATGCCCACTTTCACCACTGTTATTCAACACAGTACTGCAAGTTGTAGCTAGAGCAGTCAGACAAGAAAAAGAAATAAAGAGTACCCAAATTGGAAAGGAAGAAGTCAAGTTATCCTTGTTTGTAGATGATATGGTCTTATGTCTAGAGAAACATAAAGACTTCACCAAAAAAACTATTAGAACTGATAAACAAATTCAGTAAAGTTTCAGGACACAAAATTAACATAGAAAAATCAGTAGCATTTCTATATGCCAATAGTAAAGAATCTGAGGAAGAAACCAAGAAAGTAATCCCATTTACAATAGCTACAAATGAAATAAAATACCTACGAATAAACTTAACCAAAGAAGTGAAAAAATCTCTATAATGAAAAGTGTATAACAATGATGAAAGAAGTTGAAGAGGACACACCAAAAAAAAAAAAAAAAAGGAAAGATATTCCATGCTCTTAGATTGGAAGAATCAATATTGCTAAAATGTTCATACTATCCAAAGCAACCTACAGATTCAATGCAATCCCTAGTAAAATACCAATGACATTCTTCACAGAAATAGAAAAAATAATGTTAAACTTTATATGGAACCATAAAAGACCCAGAATAGTCAAAGTCATCCTTAGCAAAAAGAACAAAAATGGAGGAATCACATTACTTAACTGAAAATTATACTACAGAACCGTAGTAACCAAAACAGTGTGGTACTGGCATAAAAACAGACCCATAAACCAATGGAACAGAACAGAGAACCCAGAAATAAATCCACACACTATAGCAAACTTATCTTCATTCACTAGGTGCCAAGAACATACGGTGGGGAAAGAACAGTCTCTTAAATAAATGGTGCTGGGAAAACTGGATATCCATATGCAGAAGAAAGGAATTAGATCCTTATCTCTCACCATATACAAAAATCAAATCAAAATGGATTAAAGAATTAAAATCTAAGACCTGAAACTATAAAATTACTAAAAGAAAACAACGGGGAAACACTTTGGGACATTGGTCTGGTCAAGGACTTCTTGGGTAATACCCCCAAAGCATAGGAAACCAAAGCAAAACTGGACATATGGGATCAAAGCAAAGGAAACAATCAAAAAAGGTAAGAGACAACCTATATACAATGGTCAAAAATATTTGCAAACTACCTGTCTGACAAGGGATTAATAACTAGAATATACAGGAGTGCCAACATCTCAATGGGAAAAAAAACCAAATAATCTGATTAAAACATGGGAAAAGGATGTGAATAGACATTTCTCAAAAGAAGACATAATAATGGCCAACAGATATGCATAAAATGCTCAATATCATTCATCGTCAGAGAAATGCAAATCAAAACATGACAAGATATCATCTCACCCCAAATAAAATGGCTTTTATCAAAAAGACAGGCAATAATGAATGCTGACAAGGATATGGAGAAAGGGGAATTCTCATGCACTGTAGGTGGGAATGTAAATTAGTGCAACCACTATGGAAAACAGTATAAAAGTTTCTCAAAAAACTAAAAATAGAACTACTATATGACCCAGCAATCCCCCTGCTGGGTATATATCCGAAGGATGGGAATTCAGTATATTGAAAAGATATCTGCACCACTCCCATGTTTATTGCAGCACTATTCAAAATAGCCAAGATTTGGAATCCACCTAACTGTCCATTAATGGATAAATGGATAAAGAAATTGTGGTACATATACATAATGGACTATTACACAGCCACCAAAAAAAATGAAATTCTGCCATTCTCAACAACATGGATGGAACCAGGGGACATTTTCTTAAGTTAAATGATCCAAGCACAGAAAGATAAATCTCACATGTTCCCACTCATATGTGGGAGCTAAACATTAAAAAAAATTGATCTCATGGAGACAGAGAGTAGAATGCCGGTTACCAGAGGCTGGAAAGGGTAGTGGCGGGTGGAGGGTAAAGTGGGAAGGGTTAATGGGTGCAAAAAAATAGTTAAAAGGAATAATATTTGATAGAACAACAAATTACAATCAACAGTAAGTTAGGGTATACTTTAAAGTAATAAAAAGAGTGGAATTAGACTGTTCCTAACACAAAGAAATGTTAAATGCCTGAAGTGACGGAAGTCTCAATTACCCTGATTTGATGAATTTGCATTGTATGCCTGTATCAAAACATTACATGTACCCTATAAAGATATACAGCTATTATGTACCCATCATAATTACAAAGAGAAAATTTAAAAAATGTGTAGTGTATTAAAAGATCTCAACAGACAGGGTCAGTACTGTGCATATATTATGATCCAATTTGTGTATATTAATATGTATGATCTTTATGTCAGAAAAATGCTTTCCAAAAGGACACATAAGAAAGTTAATAGTGGCAATGTTTAGATAGAAGATTCAGAGGTAAGGTGGAATATGAGAGAAGCTTTTACTTTTTTATTTTATACTTTTCTGTACTGTGTTTTTTGATTTTGAACTACCTGTATTGTTAATTTTACTTTGAAAATACAAAGAAAAAAGAGCCATTTGTATACCCTTGGCATGGTCTCTTTTCAGTCAAGCCTCATCAGCAGTTGATGTAAGAATTTACCTTTGCCCTTTCGATGCCATCTCAGCATCCTGAAATGAATTTTGCAAGTGTCCTGTTTCCTAACTTCCTTTCTCAGAGCTTAGTCCAATGATTTACTAAGTTATAAGTTCACCAAGAAAAATCAGTTCCTCAATTTCAGCTTCTTGGCTACTTAGCAACTACATCAATCTCGGCACTCATTTCCATAACTTCTCCAGGCTGATTCTTGCACCAACTATAATCACACATGTGAATATACTCACTCCTGCCTCTGTACTACAGATCTGTCCTTCATCCAGAAATGCATTTCCTTCTCTTCTGAGCAGAACAAAGTCTCTTCTTTCAAAACTCTCTTCCCATATGAAAATTTCCTGCATTCATTTTCAACTTATTCTTATTACTGAGAATTTCCAAATATAATTTACACTGTATTATCCTACGTAGGTATCAGTTCTGTTTCTGCATTAAGCAAGTACTCTCCTTAAGAGCAAAAGTCAAGCCTTTCTTAAATATCTTCCCATCTTGACCTAATATATGCTCCTCATGCAATAGGTAATCTCTCCACATTGCTACATTACATGAGCTAATTTTATTAATTCATGTTGCTTAGAAAAGAAATCCATAGAAACATAGGGCATGATGGTGCCTACAATGGTCCTGAAAGTAATCTCAAATCCTTTTAAATAAATTCTGTGGATTTATTTGCTCATCTTTCATTCTACTCACTTTCTAGAACGACTGTTACTACTGCAGAAGCTGGAAAGCTAAAAACTGTATTTACTTATCTCCTCTGTAAAACTATTGAGACATTTGGAAGGTGAAAGTGAGGCAAAGGACAACACCTCACTCAATTTGCTGTTTTTGTTTTTCTTCCTACAACAAGCAAACTCCTAATCAAGAATGAGAGGGTTTTCTGTAGCAGATTCCTATGCCCATTCTTCAGTGCTCTATGTGTTAAGAGGCAGTTGTGTTAGAGGAGGTGGCCGGCATACACATTCTCCTGCCCATTCACCAACTTTCAGGGTGCCGTACAGAGGAATTTCCTGGTGACTGGATTGGAGTATGGCTTTTTCTGTTCTTTATTTTTTGTTAAATCAGTTTCTCAAAGGACTTTATTTCCATATTTGGGAATGTTTTATAAAGCATATTAAAATTCTATAAAATTATTCATATTGTATTGCATTTTAAATATATAGCTTTTATGAAAAAGAGGAAGTATGCATAGGAACTGTATCTGAAATAAAGGTCCTCCTTAAATTATTGTACAAAAAATAGTGGTATGCATTATTGTTAGAATAATATATAGGAAATACATATGGGTGAAATTTTTTTTTTTTGAGATAGAGTCTCGCTCTGTTGCCCGGGCTAGAGTGCCGCGGCGTCAGCCTAGCTCACAGCAACCTCAAACTCCTGGGCTCAAGCGATCCTCGTCTCAGCCTCCCGAGTAGCTGGGACTACAGGCATGTGCCACCATGCCCGGCTAATTTTTTCCATATATTTCTAGTTGGCCAATTAATTTCTTTCTATTGTTAGTAGAGACGGGGTCTTAGTCTTGCTCAGGCTGGTTTTGAACCCCTGACCTTGAGCAATCCTCCTGCCTCGGCCTCCCAAAGTGCTAGGATTACAGGCGTGAGCCACCGCGCCTGACATCATATGGGTGAAATTTTTTGTTTTGATTTTTGCCCTGTGAGAAACTCTACCAAAATGATCAGATGATAAATTCTGTTGGTAATTTTTTTACTGTTGAGAATCTTTTATTGCCTACCTTATCATACTTCTCTGCCATGAAATATAGTTATGAATTGAAATCAAAATATTTCATTTCCTGTGACCAAAGGTTCTAAGAACTATTTTTTTCCTATTTTTTGTTGATACATAATAGATGTACATATTTTGGGGGTACATGTGATAATATGATACATTAATATAATGTATAAAGATCAAATCAGGGTAACTGGGGTATCTGCCACCTTAAATATTTATTTTTTCTTTATGCTAGGAACATTTAAATTGTTCTCTTCTACCTGTTTTGAAATGTACAATAGATTATTGTTAACTATAGTCACCCTATTGATCTACTGAGCACCAGGTCTTATTTCTTTTATCTAACTGTATATTTGTAGTCCTCAATAGGCACCTGGCTTCTGTGTTCCAATGGCAGCCGACGTGGATCACTCCCAGAGACCCATCAGAGCCCAGTCCAGGCTTTCCAATGACTTTATGAGGACCTAATTCCTTACGTGTATTAGTTTCTTAAGACTAAACTGTCTTGAACATGACAGCTTAACACAACAGAAATTTATTTCTCTTATAGTTTTGGAGTACAGAAGTGCAAAACGAGTCTTATGAGGCTAAAATCAATGTGTTGTCAGGGCTATACTCACTCCAGAGGCTCTAGAAGATCAGCTTCCTGGGCTTTCCCACTGTCTAGACTCTAGAGCTTCAGTTCTTGGATTCCTTGGCTCACTTTTCTTTCCTCCATGTTCAAAGCCAGACGCTTAGCATCTTCTCTAATTCTGCTTCCATCATATGGCTTCTTTCTCTTCTGTCTAAAATCTCGTCCTTCCTCCCTGTAGTAAGGAAATTTATATTTGCATTGAGGGCTCATCTGGATAATCCAGGATAACCCCTGCCTCTCAAGATCTTTAATTTAATCACAGCTGCAAAATCCATTTTACCATATAAAGTAACATTCACAGGTTCCAGGGATTGGCAGTGGATCTCTTTGGGGACCATTATTCAGCCTACTACACCACGCCTTCTTCTTTCACATGTCACCATATGAGGTTAACATATTCATAGATTCAAGGCATTAAGAAGGTGACATCTTTTTTTTTTCTTTTTCTTTGAGGGAAAGCATTATTCTGTTTGCCACAGAAAGGTACACAGAATAAATGTGAAAATATGATGTAAAAATAATGAAGCTTACAGTAATGTCAGGAAGATTTTTTTCCTGATCACCTTCTCCACATCTGGCCCATCCTTCCTGTTTAGTTCTGACGCCTGCTGCTCTCCTAGATAAACCTCCCGCTGGAGCCAATCAAGCCTCAACAAGTCACTGAACACACTGAGTAGATCCTACCTCTTTGCCTTGGCTCATCCTGCTCCTCTAGGTTGAATGGCTCCCTCCTTCCTCTCTTCACAGCTTCAATACTCCTCCATTATTGCAGTGACCAACACAAATTCTTTGTGCTCCCTAAGAGCTTCCTCCATCACTTCAGCTTAAAGGGATTTCTGAGATCCTGTAGCCTTTAACACCATAAGATTTATGATCTTGGGCATATGACCACATCTTTTATCCCTAACAAGAATGTAAGCTCCTGCAGGTCAGATACTCAATTTTGCATTCACAGGTAGTTAATTATTTTTCATTCCTGAATATACTAAAAAATTCATATTATTAAGCTTAAAAGAATATCTTGACTATGTCTATTTTTTCTCTAAATATTCTGTAACATAAAAATTGGGTTTAAAAATCTTACTAACTTGCTGTGCTTTCACATTATACTTGGACCAGTCAATGACTGCAGACAGATGACAGAAGACAGTCTGTAAAAAATCTTTTTTCCCACTTTAATCTACTTTCTAGAAGAACCAAACATAATTCTTTCTGTTCAAAAGCATATGAAAACCACACAGTCCTGTAAATACTAAGAAAAGTGGCTAAATGAAGTATAGTGGAAATTTCAGTTTTAATATTTCAATGTTTGTTAAATTAATGCTATTGTCATGAATAGCCTTCTCAAGACTGTAAATTATATTTCTATGGATGGTATTTTCTAAAGATTTGCTTCTTGCTGTGCAATACACAAAAATGATGGTTCTCATATCATGAATGCCTACATATGGAACTATGGAATAATGAAAGGAAATTTGGATATTTGGATAAGAATATTAGATAACAGAAATAATTATAAATAAGACTAAATAGGACAAAGATTGAATGATCATGCAATCTAAACTTTGATGAGTGATTTGTGGATAATATAAGGAGTAAATGTCAGTTTGAAATATTTTATTTTTAAAAAATAGCTAGGATTATATTTACTGTTAAATCTTTTTCTATTAGGTAAGAAACATGCCAAATATTATAAGCACTTACGTTTTCTTAGAATAAAAAGAGTAATATTTTAGAAGGGAATTTGAATAAAGGACACAAAGATGTTCAAAAGTATAGAGAATTTTTGGCATTGATCTTTCTAAAGAAACCAACAAGTTATTTTGTAAATGCCTAAATCTATATACTAAATAAGACTTCTATTTTGTCTAAAATATAAATGGTTAAAAGTGACCCATTTTATAATATGATTTAACTTATTATTACACACATAACTTTTCATTCAAACATCTCAAACCATGTACTATTATTAATATTTCTACTCATGCATCCATACACGTGCTGTTTATGTTTCTATCCATTCATCTATCCATGGTATTCATGTCTGTCACATTAAAATAAATGGAATGCTCAGAATGAGTCAATACTTTCTTAGTGATACAACTATGTAGGAATTTCTCACTGGACTCAAACTTTGTTTTATTGGTGGAACTCTTTCTTCAAATGAAACCTTGTACATATCTTCTAACAAGCAAAATAGTAAAAAGTTGAACTGCCCTGGGAGTGAGGGAGAGAAGGTGGGAGGAAGACCCTCTCATTGATCACCCTTTTCTTGGTCCTCCAAAACATATCCGAAGAATTTTTAGGGCTTAATAAAACAGTTAGAAGAAGAAAAGAGGAATATATAAATGCTCTAGTAAGATATAGAGTATATTGCATGATTCATAAAGACTTCACAAAACTGAAAATATAAAGCCAATCATTTAGTGTTAACTCTAAGCCATTTGGTTATCTCATCTGGAATTGTCCATCTAGAATCCCATATGGTTCTAGAAAGCCAATTTTTTAGAGTGTGTGAATGTAGTAAACAGGTGTATACATAAATGCTTCCTGGTTTTCACCTTACTTTTGCATTTGTCTCTCTCAACCTTCCTATTATACCCTAAATTCCAACCAAAAAGAAATGCTTTCTGCTCCTTAAACATACATATTCTTTCCTACTTCTGTGCTTCTGAGTCTGTCAACCCCTTTGCCAGGGATTCTGCTTTGCCTCCACCATTCACAAATTCAACTTTTTACCACTTGGGTATAAGGCTTTCTGATAATCACAACTGAGTGTGCCCCAATTCTAGCCTATGATACTCTTAATTTTAAGAGACTTATAAATGTTTGTAATTTTTTAATTAAAATAATTCTCTTTACAGTTTTCTTCAGACATGTATCCTATTTTGCCTTTAAAATATAGATTTTGTGCATTTGTTCATCCCTAAGCTAAATTACAAGTATATTAAGGTAGCTACATTGGGGAAAGCTGGTAGCCCCTCAGTGATGAATATATTGCGGAATCTGTCAGAACTGCTTGTGGAGGGGCCATAGATGGAAATACTACCTATTCTGTACCACTCTTCTTCCTACCCCAAACCCTAAACAACTGAAAGGAATAATGTACAGTCACTTTCCAGAACAAATGAGTAAACATTACCAGTTTGAATTAATAAAATTAAATATTCCATCAGAATTTCTTGAGCACTTGTAGAATAGTCTATTAGCAAGAAAGTGTGCTGGACTAAAATATTTTAGAAAAAAGTCTTGCACTTCTTTTCAATATTTGGCCAGGGTGAGGCTAGACTATGTAAGAGGGGAAAGTAATGAAGGTAAGTGTGCTCTCTCTCTGGCTTAGTAAAGCCCCTGAATCCCAAATACAAGCAGCCGTGATTACTTACCCCCCCAGAAATAAGGCACGATCAAAGAGTTGAACATCAAAATATTTTGGAGAGTTACAAAATTTTCCTTCCTCTATCCCCCCTTTTTCTTTTTGCTTTCTGTTCTCTCTTCTGTTATATTTTGTGCCTCATGAAGGAGGAAAAGAAGCCACAATGAGATGAGTCAGGGTTTCCAGCATCTCTAAAGCAGTCACTGTCTAAGTTGAAGCACTTCACTGATGCAGATTCCTGTTGTGTAATCAGTCCTTTCACTGGGCACAGGAAGGAACATTGCTAAAGTGGCTTGGCTCACACCACCCACTCTCCATCAATGCCATGTATTGCTTATTTACTTTGAAAATCCTAAACCATGCAAAGTACCAAACAACAATGGCTGGGAACAATATTACTCCATTTCTATGGTGCCAACATTTCCTTTTGGTTGTGAAATTATTCATGTCAACATAACATCTTAATCATTTCATACTTAAAAAGTCAATCTTACGAGTATATAATCCTAAGAGATTTACTTGATTACTTGAATGTTTTTATTAAGTTTGGCCCTGTTTTAAAATGTGACTAGAAAGTCTAACATAGAAATCCAATAATGATCTATGATTTCATGTACTGAAATGTTTTTCTTTTCATGTTTGAAATGAGATGAACTTACAAATGGTTAATTAATCTTGAATAAATTTTAATGTGATGGCAAATCCTATGGTTTTTAATAACTACTCATTTTCCTACTTTTTTGATTTTCATGAATATTTACAGATAGATCTATATAAGCACTAATTATGCATCAGCCCATATAGGTATCATAATAGCACTTGATGAGGACCACATGGTTAGTACTCACTAGGAATTTGCAACCTTCAACAGAGAATTCACTAAAATGTTCAGGGACAAACTTCACATGGTTAGTAGTTGCTTTTTCCTGGATAATTGAGCAAAAAATACCTGAAAACTTTTGCAAAATATATCCTTATTCTTTTCTGACTTAATAAATAGAGGCTGCAGATAAAAATGTAACATCTCCTTCAGGTGATCATCCTGAAAATGAGTTCTCATTTTGCTGTGATTCTGAAGAGATTATTCTAAAATTCCAAGGACATTTTTATTTTTAAAATATTTAATATCATTTTCCTCTCTTTTAATTAATTCTTAATTCATTAAGAAGAGTTACCACAGAGTTGGTCAGTAGAGTTGACAGTGCCCTGAGATCTGTGGATAACGTAGGAAAAGTCCCTTTACTGTTGTGCCCATTCCGGCTTTGTAAAGAGGGATCAATAATAGATCCATACAACACACTTCCTGGGGTTATTGTAAGAGTAAAATAATGATCATACTAATATAAACATATGGGAAAAATACATAAAAGTTATTTTATTTTTGTAAATCAGAATAATACGCTACAGTACAGACTCTACTGCCCAAGCATTTTACAATAATTCTATTTGGACCGACATTTCCCAATGAAGTGGCTGAGAAAGTTTCTTTTTGTACTGAAGCCAAATTATGATGGATCACTCATTGCAGAACTCATTGTTTAATAAACTTTTACTTTGTGTTCTTCTGGTAAATTTGAATTAACTTCTCTAGAATAACCAACTTTTAAAAACATGTTATTTATATTAAGCTAAAAGCTATAGTCAATAGGGCAAACTATTCATTTTATTAAATTGCAAAGATGCATGTCTTATGAACATAATTTTCTGATTTCTTACTATGACCTTATCTGAGAACATCTTCCATTGGTTATTTTCTAACATATTCTTATATTATACTTAAGTTTTATATTAAATAATTTATCAATTTATTTGAGAATGGGTTATATGTGTATGATTTTAGTTAGTAACAATGTTTTATTGCTGTGGACATATACCATTAATAGTATGGTAGCAAAATCCATTTTTACATGTAGTAAATTTTTTTTTTTTTTTAGAATAGACTGAATTAGTGTGTAATCCAAGTTAGAGCATTTTGTTAATTTTTGAGTAGGTAACACATGTAATTGATACAAAATAGCACACAAAAAATAGATTTTCCCTTTACCCTATATACCTTTAGTCACAGTTACCTCTAGGAACTAAACCCTGTTGTTATTAATTTCTCAGCCATCACTCAAGAGATTATTTTAATGAAACTGAGTTTTAATGATTTCAGATCTCTATACTAACCAGTCTAAGTTAATATTGTAGGCCAGGGTATGGAGTAGAATTTTCCAAAGGGTAGTCCTTAGAACATAAGTCCTTCAAAATGTTCTATGTAATAAAAGTCCAGTTATTCCAGTTCAGTTGCATTATGGAAAATAAAACATATTCCAGACTCTACTTTGAGATTTAAATTACATATCTTAGAGGTGCTGAGTTTTTCAGGTAAGAAATATGTCCAACTACAACTTAGAGTTTCTTAAACTTATTTTATAACAGAACACTTTTTTTCCTCCATTCTCCCCACTCCGCTCCCAATAACACTATTGCCCAATAACACTAATAAACAGCCTGTAAAATTCATCTGGATTAGGTAAAACTAGAGAAATCCAAATAAACTTTTGGCTTTAGTTAATAATGTATCAATATTAGTTCATTAATTGTAATAAACATACCATACTAAAGTAAGACTTTAATAACAGGAAACACTCAGTGTGAGGTATATGGGAACTCTCTGCACTATCTTCTCAATTTTTCTATAAAACTAAAACTGTATTAAAATAAAGTTTATTACAAAAAATTAGTTTGAAGATGCAAATGGAACAAGAAATAACACTAAGATGAGAGTTAAGAAACCTGACTTCTAGTCTGAACTCTACTGAGTTGCTTTTGGGAGACCACGGTTAGGTCACAAAAACTAAATCACTGAAACTTTCTTTTTTTCCCCATTCACTATCAGTGTAAAATGTTACGAAGATATGAATGAGTTATAATTCATTTGTTTCTAATTTTTTATTCAGAAATTCAACTTCAGTTTATTAATTCAATTTAGCAAATAGTTTTAGGTAGCTATAATATACTAGCTAATTTGAGTGCTTTAAAATGAGATACATTTGAGATTTTTCTCTGTGCATAAATAAAATTGTCCTTCATTTTTCTTTTATGGCTAGGGCAGCAATATGGTATAGAGCATGTACTTTAGATTCTTACTATCTAAGTTTGAAATCATTTTCTAATATTTATCATCTGTGACTCTTTGTGCCTCAGTCTCCTCAAATATAAAATGGGGATAAAAATACTAACAACCTCATTGAATTATGATAAGGATTAAATGAGGTAATACATGTAAAGCACTTAGAAAAGTTGTTACATTGTGGTCTTTCATAGGATTAGCTATCATTATTTTTGCAGTTGATGTTATTTTTCATTATCCCCATAACCCTTATGAGGTATTTTTCCTTGAATTAGGTCTTTCTTAATTTTTTTCTATTAAAGATAAAATTTATGTGTCATAGTTATTTGTCTGTTATCCATCTGATAAGCTTTACCCATAAAATTATTCTACCTTATACCTTTAGTACAACTCTTGTTAAATTTCAGAAACTTAAGAATCTGAATGCTTGCTACCAATATAAAAGACTAGGTGTTCAGATAATACCATGTATAATCCATGTATAATGCAGTTCTGAGTAGTTTCTGCAGGACAGGTCTGGTCTTGAAACATTCCCTCAGTGTTTGCTTGTCTGGAAAAGTCTATATTTCTCCTTCATATATGAAACTTAGTGTTGCAGGGTACAAAATTCGAGGCTCACAGTTGTTCTGTTTATGAAGACAAAAGATGGGGCCCCAACCCCTTCTGGCTTGGAAGGTCTCCATTGAGAAGTCTGCAGTTAGCTTGATGGGTTTTCCTTTGTAAGTTACTTGATGTTTTCACCTCATGGCTCACAGGAGTTCCTCCTTCATGTGGACTTTTGCCAGTGTGATGACTATGTGTCTTGGTGATTGATTCTTTGCAATGAATCTCCCAGGTGTTTGATGAGCTTCTTGTACCTGGATGTCTAAATCTCAGGCAGGACCAAGGAAGTTTTCCTCAATTCTTCCCTCAAATAGGTTTTCCAGCCCTGTGTGTTTTCGTCTTCACCCTCAGGGATGTCCAAGTTTCTTATATTTCACCATTTTACATAATCCCATCTTTCTTATAGGCTTTGTTCATTCCTCTTAATTCTTTTTTCTTTATTTTTGACTGACTGAATTACTTTGAAAATTTTGTCTTCAAACTCTGAGATTGTTTCTTCTGCCTGGTCTATTATATTCTTAAAAATTTCCACTGTGTTTTGTATTTCCTTAAATGAATTTTTCATTTCTAGAAGTTCTATTTGTGTGTGTGTGTTTTTTTTTAAATATATCAATGTCTTCAGTGAATTTTTCATTCATTTCCTGAGTTGTTTCTCCGGCTTTTTTGAGTGGTTTTCCATTTTTCCCTTGGATTTCATTAATTTTCCTTGCAATCCATATTTGGAATTCTTTATCATCTATCACTTCAACATTTTCATTTTGGTTGGTATCCATTGCTAGAGAGCTATGGGTATCCTTTTGCTCTGATTTTTCATTTTTCCAGAGTTCTTGCGCTGATTCTTTCTCATCTGAAGCAGCTATTGCTTTTTATTTTTGGATTTTCTTTGGTTTAGATGGGGTATTTTCCCTCCTTCACTCATAAGGGTTTTGTCTGTAGTATATGTTGGGTAAGAAACTCTGGCTTTGCTCATGGGTGCTTTGACGGTGGTCTAGGTTCTGGATGGATGCCTTGGTTATAGATATCCTTAGTGTGGTGGTTTTGTCAGGTGCTAGTTCTTTGTAGGATGTAGGAGTGGTGAGCTATGTGAGTGGGCAGAGCCCCTGACTGCCTACTTACATAGGGAGGATGGAGTTCTTTGAAATCCTTTCTCTTTCCCCAGCTCTGTGGTCTTCTTAACAGTGTGAACTGTATTGGTACACCCAGTTTAATCTCTGAGACAGTAGGTGGTGCTTGTGGGTAAGAATCTACCACACCCTATATGATTAAGTCAGTAAATGTTTAAAGGGCTGTGCAAATTGACTTTCCTGTCATTAGGTGGTGCTTGCTAGAAAGAACCAGATGTAGTGCTGTTTTTGGGATCTGTCACCTACTCTAGCCCCTCAGTGGAATCACTTGAGTGCCCCACACGGTGGATGGGACCCTGGAACTTCCAGGTGAGTCCTTATTCTCCACCAGAGCAGAGGTGCGTGGAGGTATGAGGATTTGTGGGGTTGGGTCAGGTGAGCCTGCCCCTAAGCTCCATAAAAGCTGGTAAGGTAGCTGTCTCAGTGGGGGTCAAAGGTCCACTTCCAGGCTTCTGGGGAAATCCACCAGGGAGGGGCTGAACTGTCCCTACGCTGCCAGAAAGCCTACTTGTCGGGGAGGTGCTGTCTGATATTCAGTCTGGCTGTCAGCAGTGGGTTTCATTCTTCTTCCTGCTCCCCTGCTCTGTGGTCTCCATCTGGAGTCTGCCAGTAGACAGAAGCTCAAACTAGCTGAGCTCCCCCAAAATAGTGCTACAGGCTGGGAGCTTCCCTGTCCTGGGCTGACAGCATAGCCTTCCTCTGGTGGGAAGGGTGATCCATGAGTGTGCTGCTTCTGGGACCCACACTGTGCTCTCTTTTCAGTTCAGCCCATGAGTGCTCCTTTGCCTCCTCAGATTAGTTCACAAATCTCCCCTCTGTGCCCCTGACCAACATGATTGAGTCCTGGGGGTATGAGATCTGGCCTGTGGGCCTATCCCTGGCTCCCTGAAGATCAATCCTTGACCATGCCACAGAGAAGCATGTTTGTCTGAAGTTGCTTACGGGGTGCTCAAGCAGGTTTGAGGTTCCTCTACTTTAGGGTGAGCCCTACTCTGATGGAGTATCTGGGCAAGCAGCACCAGGGAGGGCTGGTGAGCAAGGAGCTCACAGTCCATGCACCCCTTACTCCTCTGTAGGTCATTAAGAGGAAAGGCTTGAGACCCATTCTCTATGGAAGCCCAGGTATAGTAGATGCACTAACAGAGCAAAAGCAACCCCTCCTGAGAGCCCCAGCTCAACTGTCTCTCTCCACAGCCATGGGTGGGGGAGGAATAGAGTATGGATGAAGGAAAGCTAGCACTGTGGTTGTCTGTGTCCCTCTCACTGGAAGCAACCCACCTGGAAGGTCCAGGCTCTAGGTCACATAGATCCCCTGGGACCCACTGGCCCCTGTGGGTCCTGCATTTTGGGCCAGAGTTGGGAAGGTTGGGAAATGTTTGTGTGGGAACATGTGAGACAAAAACTGAGGGGCTGAAGCCCCTTGGGGAGGAAAAAGGTGTACGGTGGGTGGAGAAGCAATAAGACACCTGCTGTCCTGGTTTGGATCTTTGGTGAGAGGATGTGCCTAAGGGGGCTGGCAGCCAGGTGCTTTTTCCTCAAGAAGCTTTTAGTTGAGTGGCAGCAGCAGCTTTTGGGCTCATGAGGGTAGAAAAGCTCTCCAGCAGCTCAGGAGTCAGTGATGTGAGGGAGGGAGAAATAAACTACCCACCTATCCTTTTTGCTGGACTCCAAGCTTCTGGGGTTTGATCTCTGCTGGTATCTTGTAGATTCTGCCACCTTTCTCTCGGAATTACACTTGATCTATGTGTGTGTGTGTGTGTTTCCCCATCTAAAACTTTTCCTACTTTCTGAGAAGATCGGGCAGCTGATGTCTCCGGGCAGCCAAAGTCCTGAAGTTAAAATTAATCTGCACAATACTTTTATGTAGCACACATATCCTATATGGAAGAAGTTTGTTAGTTTTGTTTTTAATTTTTAATCATTGACTCTAAGTCCATAAATGGTATGAAGCATGATTTAAATTTAGGGGAAATAACATCTGGTTGGTGTAAACGATAATAATTAGAACAGTTATTGCAGAGAAGGCCATAGTGGCATATCCTTGCCAAAAAAAAAATTCTTATTTTTCATGGTACCAGTTTAATTTTCATTTGCACATCCTATACAAGACTGTCAAAATTAAGGTGAAGGCAATAAGGTTCATTCAAAGTGAAGGAGTGTGTTGAAATAAATTAAAGTGTCGGAATAAGATGAATAAAACAAGCAACAGGGAAAATGTGACTTCAAGGGATTTTACACATTTTCTTTGTTGGTCATTTTGGAAATCTTCCAAACATTCCATAAAATAAAGTCAAACTCAAGAGAGATTTGTAATTTATATGCTTTATACTCTGGAATAAAGCAGTGCTAAATATCACTATGGAAAGGCGAGCAGAGGAAGAAAAGAACATCAAGGTCATGCTTGTTTGCCACTTCCCTCTTATCTCCCACTGGAAAGCATCAAACTCTATCTTGAGTCTGACAACACATCATCCCCTTCATCTCTCATCTGGATTACAATAGCCTCCTAACTGGTCTTCTAGAGTTCCACTCTTGCCCACTTTTAATCAATCCACCACAGAGCAGAAGTGATCTCACAATGTAAATTAAAAAACATAATTCACAGTTTAAAACCCTGCAAAAGCTTCCAAAATTTCACAGAATAAATTCCAAACTCCCTTTGGCATCCATGCTCTGTATGATCTGGAGCCTGCCTATCTCTCCATGCTAGGTAGGCATATGTGGGTATGTTACCTCCCTTGCATACTTCTATCCAAACATGCCAAATTTCTACCCACTTTAGAGCCTTTGAATATGTCCTTCTTTCTTCATAGAATACTTCACTTCCAAAAGGTGAGCTCTTTCTATTTGCATGCAGCTTAAATATTACATGCCTGGAGTCCTTCCTGATCTTCTTGTCTAAGGTAGATGCCTTCTGTGGTTTTCTATGTCAACATAGATCATAGTGTGCAATTATTTTTTTTATTTCTCAGTTTATTTATAAAGTCTGTCCCTTAACATGTAAGCTTTATGATAACAACAATGTGTATATCTTTTCTTGCAAGCATTATACATTATATGTCCCTCTTGACAGTCCATGATGCACATTGGTATATTAAAAGCTTTAAGAAGAAATCCTTTTCCTTTTACTTAGTCCACTGATTCCTATATTTGTAGACTCTGCAAACTCTTCACTCTTTTCCTTACTTAGCATTTATTAACATCCTAAGGTACTAGTGTTCAACATAACAATCTTTGAGAAGTCATGTGCTAGAGCTTCAGAGAAGAACTATTTGTCTATTGACATTTGTTTACCTACCTAAATGGATTCATGGATTTTTATCATAGCTCAAAAAAACCTGTTGTTCTATAAAATCATGGACTCAGAAAATCAGTGCTAGGAGAAAAAAAAAATTACCTTTAAAGCTAACTAAATTTATGTGAACTAGGAATAAACATTAATAATTTATGAATATCACAAATGCAGGCCTACAACTAGATAATGTATTTTATGTGTTTTATTTTTGATACATGATTTTTTAACTATGAATATGCTAGTTTTACTATTATTTGATTTTGAACTAATAAGGCAACAGAACTCTTCACAATTAATTCCTAAAAAAGCTAACCAGGTAAAATTTACTTTTAATGGCAATCTCTGCCAATGGTTCTTATATGCCATATGAATTATTGGAAGCAATATATTAATTGGCTGTCCACTGCTCCTAAAACATTTTTGTTTAGCTAGTTCACCAGAACTTTCACTAATAGTCAAGAGTATTTGGAGTATATGACTTTTTTTCTTTTTGAGACAGAGTCTCACTGTGTTGCCTGGGCTAGAGGGCCTGGCGTCAGCATGGCTCACAGCAACCTCAAACTCCTGGGCTCAAGCGATCCTTCTGCCTCAGCCTCCCGAGTAGCTGGGACTACAGACATGCACCACCATGCCCGGCTCATTTTTTCTATATATATTTAGTTGGCCAATTAATTTATTTCTTTCTATTTATAGTAGAGACGGGGTCTCACTCTTTCTCAGGCTGGTTTCGAACTCCTGAACTTGAGCAATCCGCCCACCTCGGCCTCCCAGAGTGCTAGGATTACAGGCGTGAGCCACCACGCCCGGCCCCATGTCTCTCAGTTTTGAAAGACAGTTTTCTGGAATTCTTCCGGAATTCTCAGTTGACAATTTTTTTCTTTCAGCCTATTGAATATATCATTCTACTGCCTCTGGCCTCCAAAGTTTTTGATGTGATATCTGCTGATAAATTGCTTTTCTCTTGCTTCTTTCATGATTCTTTGTCTTTGCCATGTCTTTGTCTTTCAACAGTTTGATTATAATATGTCTTGGTGTGGACCTCTTTTAGTTGGTTGATCTTCTTGGATTTATAAGTTCATGTTTTCATCAAGTTTGGGAAGCTTTCATCCATAGTTTCTACAAATGTTCTCTCTGTCCCTTTCTTTCTCTCTTTCCTTTCTGGGATTCTACAATGCATATGTTGATCTACTTGATGGTGTCCTACAGGTCCCTTAGGCTCTGTTCATTTTCCATCAGTATTTGTTTCTTTCTGTTTCTCTTAATTGATCATTTCAATTGTCCTTGTTTTAAGTTTACTGATACTTATTTCAGCCTGTTCAAATAAGCTTTTGAATTCTTCTAGTGAATAATTCATTTTATTAATAATTATTGTACTTTTAAACTCCAAAGCTTCCATTTGGTTCCTTTTTATGTTTTCTATCTCTTTATCAGTATTTCCATTTGTCATTTTTCTGACTTCGTTCACATCTTCCTCTAGCTTTTTGAGCATCTTTAGGATAGCTATACAGACTTTAAAGTCTTTGTCCAGTAGGTCTGCCATCTGGTCTTCCTCAGGGATGGTTTCTGATGTTTAATTATTTTCCCTTTGAATGTGCCATACTTTCTTCTTTCTTTATGCCTTGTGATTTTTTTGTTTTGTTTTGTTTAAAAACTTTATATTTTCATTTTGTAAAGTGGTAACTCTGGAAATCAGGTTTTCTTCTTTCCCCAGAGTTTTCTGTTTTTGAAAATTATTCTAGGGTATCTCTGTGTTAGGGATCAGCCTAAGGTCTAAACTTAAGGTCTTCTTAGGTGTTTTCTGAGCCTGTGTTTTTCCCTGGGCATGTATGATGACTTTCTAAATTCCCTCATAAGTGTGGTTACTTTTGAATATTTCAATCCTTAAATGTCCACTGCCCAAAACAGAAAAAGGGAGAAAATGAGGTGAAAAAAAACAACCAGGCACTATTTTGTTGAATCTCATAGAAACCACTTTAGCCAGTGGGGTTGCAATAATGGCAGCCTGCCTTTCTGTCTGCATGCCTGCCATCCAAAGCAATAATCTGCAATCAGAACACAGACCCCAATATTTGGGGGACAAAGTCCTTTTTGCCCACTCTGGCTCTTGCAAACTGCACTAGGAATGCTGGTATGGCTTCCTCTCATGGGGCTGGGGGCTGCCTAGCCACTATCCTGCTAATGGCTGAAATTTACCAGAATTAACTGCAATTTACCAGTTTAGCCTTCCCCTGGAAGCTGTAATAGTTCAAATACACTCCAGAATTCCAAAAATAGCTACATCAGAGAATTCTGCCAGTACGAGTGTTGTTCAGGCTGAGACACAGATTCCTGGAATTTCCCACTCTGCCATCTTCCCTGATGTCACTGTCTTATAAGTGTAACTGTAAGTAGGGTTATTGGGGATGGCCTTAAAAAGAAAGTAGCACTTGAGTAAACACCTGTAGGTGGTGAAGAAGCAAGCTAAGGACAGAGGCCAAGGAAACCACAAGTGCAAAGACCCTGAGGTGGTCATTGCCTGTCATGTTGGAGGAATGGCAAGGAGGTTAGGATGGCTGAACTAGAGTCAGTGAGGGGAAGAATGGTAAGAGATAAAGAGAGAGAGGTGATAGACACATCCACTGTATGGGCCATTGCTGTGCACTCTGAGTCTGACGGGAACCCTTTGGAGATTTTTCAGTCAAGGAATGACATTATCTGACTTTTTTTTTTTTAATTGAGACAGAGTCTTGCTCTATTGCCAGGGCTAGTGTGAAATGGTGTCATCATAGCTCACTGCAACCTTGAACTCTTGGGCTCAGGTGATCTTCCTGCCTCAACCTCAAGGGTAGCTAGAACTACAGATGTGCGCCACCACATCTGGCTAATTTTTCAATTTTTTGCAGAGACATGGTCTCACTAAGTTGCTCAGGCTGGACTTGAACTCCTGGTCTCAAGTGATCATCCTACCTTGGCCCCTCAAAGTGCTGGGATTACAGGCATGAGCCACCACACCCAGCCTCTGACTTTTTTCAAGATAAAATTCATGTAACATAGAAGTAACCATTTCAAAGTGAAAAATTCAGTTGCATTTAGTACATTCACAATGTTGTACAACACTGCCTCTATCTAGTTCCAAAAATTTTCATTATCCCCTAAATTACCACCAAATAACTTAACCCAAAACAATTACCATCAACCTGCTTTCTGTCTCTATACATTTATTTACTCTTGATATGTCATATAAATGGAATCATACAATACATGACCTTTTTTGTTCAGCATAACACTTTCGAGGTTTATCAACATTGTAACATGTATCAATTCTTCTTTTTTGTTTGAGACAGGGTCTTCCCCTGTTGTCCAGGCTAGCGTGCTGTGGCAATATCATAGCTCACTGCAACCTCAAGCTCCTGGGCTTAAGTGATCCTCCTGCTTCAGCCTCCTGAGTAGCTGGAACTACAGGCTTAGGCCACAACACCCAGCTTTTAAAAAATATTTTTTGTGAAGACAGAGTTTAGGCTGGTCTTGAACTCCTGATCTAAGTGATCCTCCTGCCTTGGCCTCCCAAATGGCTAGAATTAGAGGCGTGAGCCACCATACCCAGCCTGTATCAGTTCTTTATTTCTTTTTATAGAAGAATAATATTTCCTTGTATGGATAGACCACATTTTATTTATCCATTCATCATCTGGTGGACATTTGCATTGTTTCTACCTTTTGGCTGTTGTGAATAGTATTGCTGTGTACAAGTATTAGTTTTCATTGGTTTTAGCATGTTTTTGCTTTTATCCCTGGCACTGGGTTTCTTCAACTCTCCTAAGAGGAAACCTGGCAATCTAGTTTTATCTAGAGTCCAGCTTCTGAGAATTTCCTCTGGCTTCTTGCTGGGGTCAGGCCAAGGGGTTTGGATCCAACGATGAAGCCTGGACTAGGGAGAGACATTAGAAATAAAAATGGAAAGGATATGGAAAGTCCTTTATTGAGAGATAAATTTTGTGGAGAGAAGGGAAATATAAAACAATTTTCACAGCATTCATAGCAGTAGCCTTGACAGAACAAATTAAAGGAATCATGATGAAGTGTAGTGGGTACTTCAGAACATCACTGAGATCACCCTTCAGAACAGAGACATTTATTTTTTCTCAGCCGCTGGGAGTGCTAGTAGTTAACAACTTTCAATGAGTCTTTCTCCAGAAATTGCCTTCATCCAATGAGACACTCTTCCTGGAGACCCTCTTCTTTAGGGCAGCCTGTATCTGATGACTGAATCATGTTGACTATAAACAACTGGCCCCTTCCCTCAAGGTGGGATCATTCTGCAGGCAGCCTCATTCCAGAGTTCTCTGTGAGACTAACCTGTAAGCAGTGACTTCTACCCAGTCACTTCAAGTTCTTCATGTCAAGACTAGCGGGCAAGGAAAGGAGCCACTAACCTGGCAGAAGTGATGGACTTTGACAATCAGAAGATAGGGCTGTTGTCACATTATGGGGACAGGGAAGACTGTGTTTGGCACACCGGTCATCTACTGTGTTTCTCTTGGTACTCTTTGCCCAATTTTGATGGTAAATGGATGACTCCAACAGCCATCTCTGTGAAGGGCATGGTGATAGGGGCTCAGGCCCCTCAGAGATGGGGCTCTGGGTCACCCATTAGGTAGGGCACCTCGATCAGCAGAGTTTGTAGCTCAGATTGGGGCCCCCCAGAATGGGCAGCAAAGCAGGGAAACATGAGTATCACTTAGGACCTTGAGACCAGGTGCAATGGTGGGGGCTATACTTTGTTCTAGTGGCCTTCTTGAAAGTTTCTCCTAGAAGAGATACCCATCAGAACCCTGGAGGAGCTGATTCCAAAACTTATCATAGAAAAGAGTGGATTTGAGTGGATCTGAGTGGAATAAGAGGTGCACTAGTGAATGTTGTGGTATGCTAGCCGCATCTCCCCGGTAGGACAGAGGCACTCACTTCTCTAGCTGTTGGGAATATTGGACGCTAAGAGCTCTCCACTGAGTTGCTCTCTGAATATTGCCCTCAACTGGACAGAACCTGTTCCTACCCGCGGGTATGTTATTCGCAGAACCTGGAGGAGGGAGCGGGAGTTGGATGGGACAAGAGACGCGAGAGATGGAAACAAGACAGTATTCTGATCAAGTCTCGTTTATTGAGCATGAGGTTACAGCTTTTATAATAAGTGAGAGGGGAACGCCCAGTCACAATGCAAATTAGGTGAAAAAAGGACTGACCAATCAGGAAGCATTTGGGGAGTTACAGCTTGCAGTTCTCAATTAGGTCCAGATATGTAAATGAGGCATCCAAAAGCATCCAATC
>CAUYRT010107307.1:0-44043 GCA_963574885.1 Lepilemur ruficaudatus
TATCTCAGGAAACCCCTCTATCCTGGAAAACCAAGATATTTGGTCACTCTATTCTATACTACTATATCTTGAAGCATAACATATTCTGCAAATCAAGACAGGGTGTACCTACGTGTTCATCTGTCATTCAGTCAAACTATGTCAAACTTCTATTACTTGGAAGGCACTATTTCGTTTTTGAGGACACAAAGATAACCTCGATATTACCCTTTTCTGTAAGGATCCTTATAATAATTTACATTTCAAATTGCATTTTTATAAATATATATGGATTCATACCAGAAAATCCCAGTAATCGGTACTTCTGATATAAACTCTTCATAGCACTGAATGAACAGAGACTGATTCCAGAAATAAGTAATGTGTAAAGGTTAGAGCCATTTTAAACCTGTACTTAGGTGGGACAGAAAAAGGAACTTAAAGAAAGAAATATCTTGACAATACAGGAAGCAGAAACATGCTTAGTGATAATATACTGGGAGAAAGGTGAAAGAAAAAAGCTACTGTTCCCTCACACTGCAAGTTATCGGATTTCCTAAAAACAGAAATCCATGCCTCTGAATTCCAAGAAAGAAAAATAAATAGATTTCTATCATGTATAGTTAACTTTCCATTGAAATTTGATAAACTTTCTTTTTGTAAAATAAGAGTTTGTGATACTTGAATCAAAAGTTCTTTTTAAATAATAAACACAAATAATTTGCTTTGAAAACATAACATGCAATTATTGTACTACATATTTCAATTAATGCAAAGTTCATCTTGTTTTAAAAATAACAGCCCTTAGTAATGGCAATAATCAGATTTTAGGAATATTTTATTTTCTAAGTTATCTTTAGCTTGGTAAAATTATACTTACTATTCAATTTACGACATAGTTAAAAAAAAATCTCCAGGGGAAAGTTCCAAAGATCTGTGCAAAAAAAAACAATGTTTTTTCCCCTGACTCAATCTCTAACAGTTATAATCCCATGCTAGTTTCATTTAGTAAGCTAAGTGCTCCCATAATACTTACACCGCTGATACTTTCCTCCAAGAAACTAAAATATTATGTATGTCATTGAAATGTTCAACTTGATTCATAGCAAAACTGCTTATTTATGAAAAGGACTTTAATCAATGCTTTATTCTGATCATGCAGTAGATACATAAACATTATATTTGTATTAAATTTGCAGTTGTGGTAACGAAGAGAAACACATGATAGGCCAACTGGAGCTACTTGATCATATTTTACAGACTATAATCAAAGATTTAAACAAAATCATCTAACTTACATTGATACCTATCAGTCTTATGTCATTTTGTTTTATTCTAAAAATACATGTATTTGGCAAGAGAACCAAATATGGGCAAAAAATAAAACATAGAACTTTGGCAGTTTTGAATTATTTACTTGACTATAAATTCATTAGACAGTGAAACAACTCTTTAATATATTCTAAAGTAATGAAGAGATTAATACAATTATATACAGAGTAGTTTGTTTAACAATTATCATCTGGTGGTGACAGGCGTGCATATTTAAAGTGTGTGATGTAGTAGCAATCAGGGTCCTAGGTGCTGTTCTGGGAACTGAAACTAACAGATTATGGACACATCACTTAGCCTATCTCTGCCAGGTTTCATTAATAAAATTGAGGAAGTCAGGGTAGATATGAGTTTTCTAAACAGTGCTTTCTGAAATATTTTTCTAGAACATTTTAACAGATATGAAACTGAAAAGGAGTTGGTTAATCAGATATGTTTGGGAAATTCTCTATTCTATGTCCTGTCTTAAAAATTCACAGTGTATTTTTGTAAATGAGAGAGTCTAAATAAACTAAAGCTGCAATCTACCTTTTAGTGGAACTATGTTTCACAAGGTTAGTTGAACATGGAATACATTTTTTATATTAGCACATTTATAAACTCGATGACTTGCAAAGTCTTTCTTATTTTGAAAGTCCACGGTTATATTTGTAAAAACACCAAAATAGCTTGCCAGTTAAAAAGAAATCATTCCAAAAACCTCATTTATAAATGGGCAAAGGAGATGAACAGAAACTTTTCTAAAGAAGACAGAATAATGGCCAAAAAACATATTAAAAAATGTTCAACATCTCTAGTCATTAGAGAAATGCAAATCAAAACCACAATGAGATACCACCTAACCCCAGTGAGACTGGCGTCTATCAAAAAATCCCAAAACAACAAATGCTGGCGAGGATGTGGAGAGATTAGGGACACTCTTACACTGCTGGTGGGACTGCAAATTGGTGCAACCTTTATGGAAAAGAATTTGGAGATTCCTCAAAGAGCTAAAATTAGAATTACCATTTGATCCAGCAATAGCATTATTAGGCATCTACCCAAAAGAGCACAAAACATTGTTTTTTACAGAACATGTCATTGTAACTTATCGAAAGTTTTTAGCTTACAAGTAGAACTTGTGTTTGCCTTTGATGTGTCTGATTCCAAAGCCCATACTTTATACCCTTACCAAGTGATTGTTACATTTTAATGCATGATTATTCCCTACTCAGTTAAAATCCACATGCAGTTTATGTTTACATGTGGTGCATATAGTGCAAGTTTTGTCTAGTGCTTCAAAAAGTTAAGGACAAACTGTCTTACAGGCATGCTCAGACATTGCTACTTTAAGCTTTCATACTATCTAAATGGTTTATTTATGAACTATCTCCATTTAATTCCCAGAGAAACTTATAGGAAAGTATCATCAAAATAATAAATATACTATAAATGAAACTGTTAAATAATAAAGCTATTAATATAAAAAGGAACAGAAACTAGGTAGAAAAAAATATCATTGTTCTTAGAATCTTGGACAAGATGAATGCTTTTAATTGTTCATTAACCTTAACTCAGAGCTTCCTTGTAGCCAAAGCAAAAAAGGAAAAATGTTATCATTTTATTTTTTGTTAAACAAAAGCATATTTATTTTTCAAGAGAGTTTTTTTTCTTATTTAATTCTATTAGAAAGTTTAACATGTATGGACATCTATGAAGAACATGATGGAAAATAAAAGGATTTTTTTTTGAGACAGTGTCTCTGTTTGATCAGTGCTTTTTCCTTGTGTCTAAAATATATGAATTTCTGTTCACTTAGTAACAGAATATTTGCAATTAAGGCAAATTCAGTTTTCTATTATGGAAATTGGCTAGGATTTTACTTTCACTTCAGTCCAACTTTGTTCCCCTTCTATAGGGTAATAATGGGCTGTCAGTATACTTGTGTACAGGGTCTGGCACAAGTGTTAACCTGCTTTCCTAAAAAATATGTTGAGTCTACTCGTGTTCAGATGATTACGTTGTTGAGATTCTATAATTTCATGCAATGGGGAGTTGAAGAGATGCTTCTGACTGAACTCTTCAAGGGTATGGTACAGGTTAGCCACCTCAGCCATAAAGCCTCAATGTACTCCTGAAGAATGGCTGCCATTTGCACCATATTGAGTAATGGTGTGGTTTTAGAAGCTTACCACTCATTAAAAAGGAACATATTGGTCCTTACTCATTTGAAGTTTCTCATTCTTATGTGGTAATGGCTATCTGAAATCTATTTGCTACTTTTAATGGAACAATTCTTTGATAATGTAACAGGGTAACTTTTTAGTTAGGGTATTAGATTCTTTAGTCAGTAAAAGGATAACTTCCCTTTCCAGGTATGGTTGACCCCTTTCAGTTTTTGTTTTTAAAAAAATCATGATTCAGTTAACTTATAGCAGATTTATATAAATATGTGACTATCTTTGATATGTATAGTAGGTTCATAGTGTTTCTAGTGTTAGGGATTCCTAAGACATTATAGAGCTGCAAAAATGAGCAAAATCATAAAACCTCTTCTCCACACAGGTGCTCGAGTTTGGCTTTTCATTGGTTTCATGTTGATGTTTGGGTCACTTATTGCTTCCATGTGGATTCTTTTTGGTGCATATGTTACCCAGAGTAAGTATTTAATTCTTACTTTATTTTGTAGGAGAGATTCAGATATGTCTTTTATATTTGGCTAACTCCACCTGGAGTGAAATTTAGTGTAATTATTCAGTTAGCTTGAAGGTACTATTCTGTTTGAAGACACATGAATTGTTTAATAAAACTTGTCAGTGGGGTCACTTAGTGCCATGATTAGGAAATCCAAGCCACTGACAAAGCCTGTACCTTTCAGCCATCTCCAGAGTTTCTAATTTCCTTCCTGACCTTGGATAGTCAGCCTCTTATACTAGAGGTCCATTCACTAGGGGTTGCAGTAGTAAAAGTGGGAAAGAGAAAGCCAGTATGGGCCTACTGCCCCTGTATGCAATTCTAAAATCCACAAAGGCTAAACATTAAGTTTTTCATAATCAGTTTGGCAGCAAAACCTGACCTAAACTGACATGGGCCTCATTATGGTCTTTATCCCATTTAGTGTAAGTACTCCAATATTTTATTTGAGGAATGAATATGGATGTATTTGATTATGGGATGCTTGTCCAGACCCAGCTGGCAGTGCTATGTTATATATATGTTTTATATTACTGTTCTTAAATCTGAAAAATTCTGAATTCCAAAGCATACCTTGCCGCACGGATTTCAGATAAGGGATGTGGACCCTGATATCTTTCTTTCCACTAACAACACCTCTGTCCAACCTAATCCTATAATTTTTAAGTCTTAGGTATAAGGAGAGTTTTTAAAGGGCAGGACTGAAGATGTACGTGTACCCTTCCTGCACAAACAGTTGATGCAATGGGATGAGCTCTTATTACACCATTCTGAGTTTTCTGGTTGTGCCAGGCACCATAGCTTTTCATCCAGGGTGGGGTTGAAAAGCAGAACCCAATCTCAGCAATGTCTCTGGAAGCGTCAGAAGACTGTTTCACTGGCTCTCTTCCTTCACTCCAAAGATAGGAGTCAGAGAATGCAATTTATTCATCCTCTGACCCTTCTATTTCTGGAATTTCTTCACAGTCTTCTTTGCTTAACTGTCACATCTCCTTGTCCTGACCCGCAGCTGATTTTTGAATATTTTTGACAAACCTAAGTCTCGCAGTTTGATCAGTATAAGATCTTGGAATACCTTTGTCTTTCCTTTTGCTTTCACTTGGCACAAAATAAGTCAGTTCAAGAGGACCATACTTGGCCAATGCTTAAATTACATTGCTCCCCAACTATTTCTAAAATGTGTTATTTTAGTTAAATAAAAATACTAGCAGATCTCATCTTAACTATTTCAATAGTTTTGTTTATTATATATACTTTTCAGTTTATAAAATGAATATGCTTTTATTTCAGAGGATATTTCTAACACGTTTCAAATCTTTTACTGAACAGATTTCCTTGAACTATTAATATTCATAATAGCAGCTAACATTTATATACCACTTGATGGGCCAGGTACTGTTCTAAGCACTATACATAGTCACTCATTTAATTCTTACACTCTGTAAAGTAGGTGCTATTATAATGTCCATTTTATAGGTAAAGAGACTACACATATTGAGGTTAAATAATTTGCCCAAGGTCATAAATTCAGGCATTGATAGAATTAGGATTCAAATCTAGCGATCTGGGTCAAACTTGGAGCTCTTAACCATATGGCTATATTGTTTGCTATTATATCAAAGCTAAAAATTTAAGCAGTTTCTTCATCCTGTCCAGTGTTTTTTATTAACATTTATAGTTTTGCAAAAGTTAATTATTCATAAAAATTTAAGCAGTTTCTCATTTTTTCTTTTCTCTTCTTATGAAGATAGTAACCATTTCCTCCAGGATAGATTCAGTGAAAGAGCATGACGATGAGTTGTAATGAATCTTTTTGTATCTGTCACATTTGTGCAATAAAACTCCTGAACTGAGAGCTGAGTGTTGTAGCACTTGCCTGTAGTCCCAGCTACTCAAGCGGCTGAGGCAGGAGAATTTGCTTGAGCCCAGGAGTTTGGGGCTGTTGTGTGCTATGGTTGCACCTGTAAATAGCTACTCCCCTCCAGCCTGAGCAACATAGCAAGACCCCATCTCTTTAAAAAAAAAAAAAAAAAAACTTCCTGAATTCATAAAAGAAAATAAATTAACAGACTGTTAAATAATCCAAGAATTAATTTGTGTCTTTATAACGTTTTGTATTTCTATATAGGCCATCGGAGGGACAAGTTGGGGCTTCCTCAGCAGTTTTGATGCAGCTAGAACCGTAGCAGTTACTTTATTTTATTTTTTTAATTTTAAAATAATTTTTTTTTTAATACTTTAAATCTTTTTTTTACAATGGCAGAAGAGAGCATAGCAGTTGCTTTAGACAAAAAGAAAACCTGATAAATTCATTGATTTTTATTCAGAGTAAGATCAATCCTTTGTTTTGGGAGAATGAAATTGACATTTCCTTATTTCAATGTCATTATAGATGTCTTAGAGTTAATAATAGCAGTGTATTGTAATATAGAGAGCATGTCATTATAAATGGCACAATACTTTGTTACTGCCATTTTCCTATGTAACCCTCTAATCTGTTTTACTTTATTTGTGCAGATATTGATGTTTATCCAGGACTAGCTGTGTTTTTTCAAAATGCACTTATATTTTTTAGGTAAGTTACCTAATTTCTTAACCATACCTGTAACATTTACAAAAATGTCCATTTTATTATGGCAGCATATAAATAGAAACACATGTAAATGCATTGATTAGTTACAATGATAGAACTTCTTTTAAATGGTAAAAATTCCATTGTTACATATCAGCATACATAGGGCTTTTAGTTAGGGATCCTGCCGTATACCAAAGTTTCAGCTGGCTGTTTTATATATGTTACCTCTTTAATTCCCATTTAATTAACCTTACATATATGTTGCATTTTATAGACGAGGATATGAGGCTCAGACCTTACTCTAGGACACCTAGCTGGTAAATGCGGAGCTGGGATTTGAACCCAAACTGCTGTGTCCATAGCCTATGCTTTGTTAAAAGCCGTATTAGGGGCCGGGCCTGGGGGCTCACGCCTGTAATCCTCGCACTCTGGGAGGCTGAGACAGGAGGATTGCTTGAGCTCAGGAGTTTGAGACTAGCCTGAGCAAGAGCGAGACCCTGTCTCTACTAAAAATAGAAAAAATTAGCCGGGCAAGGTGGCATGTGCCTGTAGTCCCAGCTACTCGGGAGGGTGAGGCAGGAGGATCACTTGAGCCCAGGAGTTTGAGGTTGCTTTGAGTTAGGCTGACACTGTGGCAATTTAGCCTGGGCAATTCTGTGAGACTCTTTCAAAAAAAAAAAAAAAAAAAAAAGCCGTATCAGGTATAGCACCTTTCTTAAAGAAAATAAGAAAAATCAGAATTAATACATAGTATGCATGTTCTATACAAAACCTATTGGGAAATTGGGTTTTTTGATTGAGTTTTTAAGATAAAATTAGTATGAAGATAGAACAATATAAAAAGTATTTTTTAGCGATAGTTCTTCTAAAAAGCCGCCAAAATAAAGCCCATATTTTATGGGTTTTAACAGCATATTCTGGGCTTTTCAGAATGAATGTCTTTTAATGTCAACATAGGTATTTTAGGTATCCATTTGTAAAATTATATCTAACCCCCCAAATCATTAAGTAAAATCTAAGCCTTGAAGAACTTTGTTTTTGTCAGTGGTTTTAAACAGTTTGTTATAATGTACTATGGTGTAGTTTTCTTCGTATTTTCTCTGCTTGGTGTTTATTGAGTAGAAACAGAAGAGACGGGGTCTCGCTCTTGCTCAGGCTGGTTTCAAACTCCTGACCTTGAGCAATCCTTCCTGCCTCAGCCTCCCAGAGTGCTAGGATTACAGGCGGGAGCCACCACACCTGGCCAAGAGGCATCACTTTTTTAAGGGATGAAAGGGATGGAATCAGTGCTCCCAGAATTCTTTTCTGGAATTTTCCACATTCCAATCTCCATTTCATAGCTACAGAAATGTTTTTACAACAGGCATGCATCATTTTCCCGGAGACAGATAAATTTCTGATTATTTGCCAAAGCAGTCAGGGTTTTTGTAGACCCTTCCAGCCACCCGGGGGCTGTCGTGGTGGCTCAGTTTGAGTAGTGCTGACGGCCCCCACTTGTTGGCAGCTCGCCGTGTGCCAGGCGGCACTTTCATTGCGTGTATGTCGCGGTTCACCGTGGTGACCGCTGTTGCCGTTTATTGCTGCTGTCCGGATTTTGCAGCCGAGGCAACTCTGGCTTAGAGAGTTCCAACGGTCCTGCCCAAGCCCCCAGGCGAGCAAGGGGTAGCAGGGGGGTTTTATCCCGCCTCTGACCTCTTAACCACTGAGCCTCGGAGCCTCCGACTCGGGAGACTTTCTCGGAGGCTCGAAGCGTGAGCACTGTGGCCGTGAGTCCAAACCTCACGGCCTCCGGGGCCTCGGGTGGATTCCCAAGTGTGCGTGTCCCATAGTGATCCCAGGACCTTCTTGGGCATGAGAGGAAAGAGGGTCAGGTCGGGAGCCAGGACAGGAACTAGGGAGCGGGAAGGACCCCTGGGCGGCGCTGGGTTGTCATCTTGGGGACCAGCATTGCAGCGCTGTGGCTTCCTCGTGCGTCGCAGGCGTGGGGCCGGACTGGTTTTACAGGGCGGACGGCAGCCGCCCAGGGAGGAGGTGTTCGTTGGCCTTTGCTCCCAAATGACACTCTGCTCTTGTCCCAGTTCAGTCCCTCTGAAAGCCCAACCCCCTCTTCCGACTGCTCCCCTGTGCTCGTCTGCACGTACCCGCCTTTCTTAAGGCAAAAGCAGCCTTGACCTTGCTCTTGGGCAGCGTTGCCTTCAGCTGAGGCATCGTCAGGTCTCAGCAAGTCACCGCACTGAGCGCTTCTCCGACGGCCGTGGGCGAGCCCAGGCTCATCGCCTTCCCGCCACAGCTGAAGCCTCGTGTGTTCAGACACCACGGCATGGACGGGACGATCCTCTCAGTATATGAGAATTTTTTTCATGCTTGTCTTTTGGGTTGTTTTCCAAATTAGTTTTTAATTGACCAATTTGTCTTTTTTCTTTGAGACAGAGTCTCACTCTGTTGCCCTGGCTAGAGTGAGTGCTGTGGCGTCAGCCTAGCTCACAGCAACCTCAAACTCCTGGGCTCAAGCGATTCTCCTGCCTCAGCCTCCCCAGTAGCTGGGACTACAGGCATGCGCCACCATGCCCAGCTAATTTTTTAAATATATATTTTTAGTTGTCCAGCGAATTTCTTTCTATTTTTAGTAGAGACGGGGTCTCGGTCTTGCTCAGGCTGGTCTCGAACTCCTGACCTTGAGCGATCCGCCCGCCTTGATCTCCCAGAGTGCTAGGATTACAGGCATGAGCCACCGCGCCCGGTCGACACATTTGTCTTTTAATTAACCTTATTCCCATTAATAACAATAATAGTTTTTTCTTTTATTGAGTGCTCACTTGTATCAGGCTGGGATTGCTAAAGATTTTCATGATTATCTTACTTAATCCGGTATTATTCCTGTACAGAATATATTTTAGATTGTTAATCCCCACTCTATGGATGAAGAAACTGAGGCTTATAAAGGATGAGCTATGTATCGTAGGGCTCACCAAACTGGCGCAGGAACCCTGCTGCTTCCAGACCCCGGGCCTCCCTGTCTGTTCCGCACAATAGCTGATCACGATGCATTTCGGCATGGCTGAAACAATGTTCACTTTGCATAGGTCCGCTAATTTTATCTATTTTTATTTTTATGTCTAGTGTCTTCCACAAGTGCTTCTGGCAACTGGAGGACCCAGCTGACCATAGGGCTATCTGAGTACGAGACCCCGGCACATTCTTCTTATGCCAGCTGCTATGGAAACGTCTACAACCCTTTGCCCTCTCCAAGCAGGTGAGGAAGCGCACTCGAAAATTCCAGGAGCCTGGTCCTGTTCAAAAGAATGTAGGGGGCGGGCGCGGTGGCTCACGCCTGTCATCCTAGCACTCTGGGAGGCCGAGGCGAGAGGATCGCTTGAGCTCAGGAGCTCGAGACCAGCCTCAGCAAGAGGGAGACCCCATCTCTACTAAAAATAGAAAGAAAGAAATTAATTGGCCAACTAAAAATATGTAGAAAAAATTATCTGGGCATGGTGGCGCGTACCTGTAGTCCCAGCTACTTGGGAGGCTGAGGCAGGAGGATCACTTGAGCCCAGGAATTTGAGGTCGCTGTGAGCTAGGCTGACGCCACGGCACTCTAGCCTGGGCAACACAGTGAGACTCTGTCTACAAAAAAAAAAGAAAAAAGAATGTAGGGATCCCACTCTCCGAACACTGAATCATCTAACTCGGGAGTCAGCTAGATCTGGCTGCCCGCCTGTTTTGGCAAATCAAGATTTTTGGACAACAGCCATGCTCATGGACGTCCATGTCATCTATGGCTGTTTTTTGCACTCGAGCTCAGTGGTTGCGATGGAGACCTTACAGCCAGCAAAGCCAAAAAACACCTGGCCCTTTAAGAAAAAGTGTGCTGACCCCCTAATAGCTCATGCAAATTCGACCCTGTTCTTAGGGTCTGTACACTAACTTCTGAGTCTGCAGGGGTTTTCTTATTGCTGTTGCAGTGCTTGAAACTATATTATTGATTTGTCTGTTTCAGTCTTTTCTGGAAACTTCCAGGAAAAGTGTCTCTACTCCCTAAAAAGGATGCTGTTCCTAGCGAGGGTCCTCACGGACAGCTGGTGGCTGGATGTCAAACATTTGCTGCCTTTCTGGGTCCAACCCCCTGTTCACTGAGCAGCAGCGACGCAGCCAGCTGTCCTCTTTGCAAAGGTAGCTCTTTGTACTTGTTAGAGGAAATACACAGGAACAGTTTGTTAAGATGGATTTTTTTTAGTTGCAAACTCTGAACTACATTTTTATACACAGGAGGAGTTAAGTTTGAAGACGTCATTTCTCCCTATCAGTTTCCCACAAGATAAAACCCACACCCATGGTGCCAAGAAGTAGAGTATTTTCTAGTTTGTTTGTTTTTTTTTTTTTTAGAAAATTTAATTTTGACTCCTTTAAGTCAGATTGCTCCCGGCATAAAAGATTTATGCAGACTATAAGTCAAGAAGGCCTCTACGCTGGTGGATTTGAGAGGTTAGCAGTTTCTTTATTAAGGCATCAGTGCCACAAGCCAGTGGGAGGTGTGCGACCCCAAAAGCCTTATTTTTCTTCTCCACATTCAGCAAGAGTTTTTCTTGGCTTGAAATATTAAGCCAATTGTCTCAACTCAACAAAGGGTGTGCTCAAAATAGAATTTTTTTTTTTTTGAGACACAGTCTCGCTCTGTCACCCGGGCTACTGGAGTGCCTTGGCGTCAGCCTAGCTCACAGCAACCTCAGACTCCTGGGCTCAAGTGATCCTTCTGCCTCAGCCTCTCGACTAGCTGGGACTACAGCCATGTGCCACCATGCCCGGCTAATTTTATATATATATATTTTTTTAATTGTCCAGCTAATTTCTTTCTATTTTTTTTAGCAGATACGGGGTCTCACTCTTGCTCAGGCTGGTCTCCAACTCCTGAGCTCAAACGATCCTCCGGCCTTGGCCTCCCGGAGTGCTAGGATTACAGGCGTGAGCCACTGCGCCAAAATAGAATTTTGTTGAAAATATATTTCAGAGGACATCAGATAGCTTGGACTTGTGTAAATAATTCTTGAAAATCTGGAGCAAGGACCAAAATGACAGGCCTCAAATTTGAGCTGAAACTTTTTCAATTCGGTTCTAATCATTTTTTAATAATATACTTGCAAATATTTTTCATGTTTGTGTAATTTCACTTTCCTTCTTGTGGACTCAGAAATGATACCGAACATTTCATGCGTAAGTTCTCATACCCTTAACACCACTTTCACCGGACTCCAGAAGCGTTAAACATTTTTAGAGAAAGTCTGTTTTTACCACGTCTGCCCATTTATTATATTTCAGGCAGCTCAAGATAGCCCGATAGAGGAGTCTGATGTCAGAAGGGGCGTAATGCACAGGAAATTAGAAGCTATTTAAGGATCCCTATTGTGTGTTTATGTATGTGTACGCATGTATGAGCTCATGGTGGGAAATTTGGAAAATAATAAAGGGATAAATAAGTAGAAAGCAATTTAGCCATAAGTCCACCATCCAGAGGTAGCAACTATTGACTTTTTTTCTACATTCATTTTTAACATGGTCATAATGATTTTTTTTTTTTTTTGAGACACAGTCTCACTCTGTTGCCCGGGCTAGAGTGCCATGGCTTCAGCCTAGCTCACAGCAACCTCAAACTCCTGGGCTAAAGCCATCCTCCAGCCTCAGCCTCCCGAGTAGCTGGGACTACAGGCATGCGCCACCATGCCCAGATAATTTTTCCATATATTTTTAGTTGGCCAATTAATTTCTTTCTATTTTTAGTAGAGACGGGGTCTCACTATTGCTCAGGCTGGTTTCAAACTCCTGACCTTGAGCGATCCTCCTGCCTCGGCCTCCCAGAGTGCTAGGATTACAGGCATGAGCCACCGCGCCCGGCCGGTCATAATGATATTATATGTACAATTTTACATCTTATGTTGTATATGAAATTTTACATTCAATTTTTTAAACTTAACATCATCACATAAGCATGTTCCCCTGTTTTTTAAAACTCTTTAAACCTCATTTCATATGACCAATATGATATTTCACTCAAATGTAGTATACTTAATAGCTCCTTGTTTTTTGAACAATTGAGTGGTTTTTAGGTTTTCTTTCTTTTTTACTGTAAGTAATGTAATGTTAACATCTTTGTGTAAAATGTTTGTCTGAATTTCAGGTTATTTCCTTAGGATACATTACAATAAATAGAGTTAATGGATTGAATTTAAAAGTGATTTTTTTTTTAGTGAATTTACTCTCCTAGGAGCAGGGATAATGGAAGTTCTTATTTCCACCCATTTGTTTATTTAGGATTTTCTTTGTTATGATATAGTCTGATCAATTTAACTTAACCTGTCAACAAGGTAAGTATAAGAACATTCATTCGTAAAGGTTTAAAAATTTGTTCCAAAATCGCATAAACGATTTTTACGAAAACATGATTTTTAAAAGAAGAGAGAAATTAGGTTTCAAGATAAAGATGAAAACTCAATTTTCTCTTAAAGATTTGAAATGCTTAGCCACGTATTTTGGTGTTTTTTTTTTTAGTGAAGTATATATTATTTAAAAGGTTCTTTTTTCCAGAGTACCCAGGCCTTAAAATATTTATAGAAAGATACAGATTTTTACCAACATAAATTTCTTCCCCAGTATGATTTGGTAGAATTGTCGTTGGCATCAACTTTCCAAAGTAGAAATGTTGACGCTACCTAGTGTATAACAGAGTCAAATTCCTGGCGCTACTGCTGCAAACTCTGTTTTCAAATAACGTTTCTCTTTTACTTCCTGTTTTCCATCCCCTTTCCTCTTCCCTGTCTAACTCTACCTGTTACTAGGCAAAACCAAGGGCTTCTGTCCCCGAGAATGGTTGTGTCTCCAGAAGTGAGATCAGTTTTAAATTCCCTCTTGCTCAGTGTAGCCAGCCGTAGTAAGTACAGCCCCTGGAACTGTGTGTTGCCCCTTCCGTAGCGGGAGTCTTGCTTGCTCTGACTGATGCGTGGACTTACGGAATCTGATTTTATTTTAATGTTACGTGAAAACACTAAAAACCTTTATTTCCAAAGCTCTTCTTCTTCCAAAGACTTTTTTTAACCACCTTCACTGAAAGACTTTGACATTTAAAATAAAAAAGAAATCTACTAACTCTCTAACCTCTTTTAACCTACTATTATAATAATGTGATTTTTGCTTATCGGGATGGTTTGCATGGTAGGATGCTTTCGTTTGGATGTACCATCCAAATGTGCTTGTCATTTTTAAATGCGATGCTGTTCCCTGGGTCATTCCCAATTTACACTTGACCCCTAAATTCTAGGGGCGTAAAATATGTCCCAAGGTGCCCCGTGCTGCCTTCTAAATATATTCCTTTGCCCCTGAGGGAAGGCATTTAGTATATTCCCCTGATTTGAAGAATACTTAAAATGTGGCTGTCAAAATCCACTTTTTTAGGAGTTAAGGAAAAAATTAAAAATTTAAAAGTAAAAGATTAAAAATATGACTCTCAAACAAATAGAAAATAGGCACGTGTTAAAAGATTTATTTAACTTAATAAAGGAACTAGCAGAATGGTAAAGCTGGTTCAAAGAGAATTCAAGACATTGAAAGAAGGAGTGTTAAAATGACATTGCTATTATGTTACTATGTTAAAGTGAGATTACTGTTATGTTACTATTACAGTAAAATGAGGTTACTGAATTAGACACAAAACAAGTTAATGTCCTACAGAGCAATAAAACTGTAACCATACTCTTTTCTACCAGACAGAAGTTATTTGTGTTCCTTCCAGACAAACGCCTACAAGTTAACATGTAGGTTAACACGTACTGTTATGTATATATAATAGTCTGAGTCTAATCAATGGTGAATGTAAGTTAAAGGTATATCTCCCTAGAGAAATTGGATAGTCCTTTCGTGGGCCTGTCAGACAGTGCTCCAGCATGATACTGAAAAGAACACGCCATCATCATCGGCCTTATCTCCAAGCGTTGGAAAATCTTTCGTAACAGTGCTTTCCTACTAACTTATTTAAGTGTAGCAGTCTTTAAACGTCATGCCGTAGGAACAAAAATGACCACAGGCAGTGACTTCTCTGGTTTTCTTTAACAGACAGTGCTCAGACATCGGTCAGCTGGACGGTGCGGGTGGAAACCAACTGGAGGACAGCCTGGACAGCAGTGAGCAGCGGCTCTACTGGCACGAAGACTCGAAGCCTGGAACATTAGTCTGAACCGCGGGCGGACCGCTGACCGAGCACCGCGTCCTCACACCCGTGTGCCTTGCAAGACGTACACGTCTTCCCCGAAGGCTGTCGGCTTTAGAAACCCGAAGGCCTCAAAGGTGGAAGAGGAGACTTAGGTGGCCCTTGGTGTGAATCACGCACTAAGCCCCGCAAAGCCCCCGGATGAGGACTCGCCTTTCAGACTGCAGGTGCTCACCCGACGGCAGGGTCTGACCACACGTTGAACCGTTGCCAAGAGAGGCCTCGGCGTGAAGCCTTTGTCAATAAGTAGCAAGCACTTTTTAAGGGAATAAAAGCTGTCGGAAGCAAACCTCGAGACCGTGAAAACACGTTCAGGGTGTCCCTGTAGGCAAGAAGGACGGGGACATTTCAGAGCACAATTCAGAATGAGGACGAGAGAAGGGCAGCCAGCAGCTCCTGAGTCATCACTCGCTGTCACCAAGTTGGGATTCGGGAGCTGGCAAAGAATAACGTGTCATCTCTACGCGGCCGTGGACAACGGAAATGGACAGTATTGGAAGATTACTTGAAGAGAAGCTGGATTTTTCATGAAGTTCTGAACGAGCGTAAATGGTTTTTTAGGATATTATAAAGAGGGATGTTTTTCATAAGCACCATAAAATGGGTTCGGGAGACACTCACTGCTGTGGCACCCTGTGATACACCCTCGTGGCAGCAGACGGGGGAAATGAAGCGGCCCACTGAGTCACTGACAAATGCTGCTTGGGGAATTTTCTAAGGTACAACATCCTTGAGCTCCTTTTTCCTTCTCCACTAATCACACGATGAGCTACTGTCTAGGCTGGTAGCTCGCCAGCGTGGCTGTCATTTAAAATAGTGGCAGACTGAATATGGAAAGTTTTTATGATCAGTGAGTTTGAAAAAGTATTTTCAGGTGTTACACAGAAGGGACCCAAGGCAAGAACAGCAACAAAAAACAAACAAACAAACAAAAAAAACCACAAAGCCACGTACGTTGTTTTAGATGAATCGCGTGCCTTAAAATGGTGAACGCTGGAAAATTAAACACAATTACTGTCTGGATTCCACAAGTGGTCCTAAGTCACTAAGTGACAAAAACGAGGTTAGCATTGAAAAAAAAAATACTCCAAGCTGCAGTAGATTTAATTATGAGGCTAAAACTACCTCATACTTTTCTTGGAAGAACTAATTAGTTATGGTTTATTGTAGCGTTTTGTTTGTTTATTTTTCAGAACAAATGATTTCCGTATTCCAGATTGTTCCTTTTTTGTCATCTTTATTCTGCTTCAATATTCCATAAAAGGTGCTCCTTTCCGCTTCTTTTATACAGGTTTCTTGTTCATAATTGTGAATAGAGAAGTTTCAGAACGACTTTTTTTGAACATTTTCTATCTGTATTCCAAAGCATGTAATATATACATAAAAACGATTTGTTAAACTGGTCCTTAGTCATTTGTATCATTAGAAATGAAGTTTGGGGGGAAAAAACTTGGAAAGAGACAAGCAAAAAATAGCATTCCTTTTTGCATATTTGTATAGCCTTCTAGAAACAGAAATACACTTTCGCATATTCTTTTACTGTTCTGACTTTTTTGAGACCTATTATTTTTTTACGTAGGTCAATAAACAAAAGATGTGCTACTGGAAATGTTCATGTGTTCTTCCATGTATGTTCAGGGCCTGTACAAAAGCAGTTTGAAACGCTCCACTTCAAAGAATCGCGTTGAGCAAGTTTTCAGATTTTTATAGTATTACCGTATCTTACCGATTCCAAGATGTACGTTTTCCCATATTTACATCTGAAAACAGGGTTCATCTTTGGATCGATGGCGTGTCCCGGTTGAATTGGCAGTGTTGGTTTTTTATTCCTTTCTTTATTGATACATAAAAATAATGCTGTGTCTCACAATAAAGTTGTCTTAGAATCGATAAAATACGGTAGTTTACTGCCCCACTGAGGATGACCGATGAGAGTTTTGAGGTTTCCTAATCTTGGGAATGTTGTTTATTTGTAACAAGTGATTTATCCTGGTTTCACAGAGACTGGCAAACAGGTCTTTTACATTTAAGAAACTATTTCATGTGACATCTTTTTATCCTATGTGATAGGGAGAGGGGAGTGGGAAATGAATTGTAGGGAGACCTTAATATTTCCATACATGTACCTTACATAAAAATGACCTTTTCCTGTTCAAGAAATGGTATGCTCAGAATTGCAGGAGTGCCTTAAAAGGGCAAATAAAATTTGGTTCTCAAATAGGAAAAGAAGACAGAGAAGTGGAAGCACAGTGAGCCTGCTGCCTGATTTCCCCCATCTCTTTTGAAAAATCTCTCAGCCACATTGGTGTCTTTATTAAAAAGCAATCAGTGACAGAGGCAAAGTGTTCAATGTGCAAACTTCCTTTCTTATTGCAAAGTATCCTATACTTATGGTAAAAATGTTAAATGCAAACACAAAATAAATACATAACATAAAAACATAATCATGCCCCGTAAGCCTAACACTCCCAGATATAACAATGTTAACTTGTTGCATATTAGTTTGGATTTTTTTTCTATATCTATAGTAATTTTTTTAAAATCCAGCATTATGTTACAAGTACAAATTTACAACTCGGTTTTTTTTTACCTAACACATCTTGGGCCTCGCTCTGTATTGATACATACTGATCTACCTCATGAAGATGTTATGTTTTACAAGGTGGATTTTAAAAATTGCCTCACCTTCCTTGATGTTTATAATTTGGTCTATATTTGAGAAAATTCTTCAAAATTCTTCCTTGTACTCATAAAAGCTTAAATGTCTTAAGCAATAAAGATTCCAGAATTGTTTTAAACTATTTGTCCTGTTCTTAGGAACAAAAGCTCAGACTAAAGTTTCCTCCAATGCCAGCCCTTAAAGAGCTTCCAGAATCAGGATAATAACTTTCTCCAGTGCAGTAGGCAAGTCTGTACTATTTTCTAGAATGGTGCTTCTCAAACTATCAGTGGTGAAAGACCAGTTTTGAAAATATCCAATCTATTGTGGACCTATATGTAGTTTTATTTTTCATTTATTTATTTATTTTTGAGTCAGAGTCTCACTTTGTTGCTTGGGCTAGAGAGCCATGGCCTCAGCCTCGCTCACAGCAACCTCAGACTCCTGGGCTCAAGTGATCCTCCTACCTCAGCCTCCCAAGCAGCTGGGACTACAGGCATGCGCCACCATGCCCAGCTAATTTTTTCTATATATTTTTAGTTGTCCAGAGAATTTCTTTCTATTTTTAGTAGAGTCGGGGCCTCGCTCTTGCTCAGGCTGATCTCGAACTCCTGATCTTGAGTGATCCTCCCGCCTCGGCCTCCCAGAGTGCTGGGATTACAGACATGAATATATGTAGTTTTATAAAGTAAAATAAAAGTGAATTACTAAGGGGAAAGCCAATTCAGAAAAATAAACTACTAGGTTATTGAAATAACAGATAGGAAAATATATATTCCTAATTATTATTAGATTCAGCAGACATAAAACTACCGTGTCAAGTTGCTATCAATGTTTCTAAACACTAACTCTCAATTTCTGTACTTACTGAGTTCCAGTAACAGGGTTTCTAGAACCCGCTTTGGTTGACTTGGAGGTACAGCCACAGAGGTGCTTCAGCCAAGCTTGTCAACAAGGCAAGCCATTAGTGGGCCCCTGTTATCTCACAGAGCAGGTCCTTTCCAAAGAGAAGAATTTTTTTTTTTTGAGACAGAGTCTCACTCTGTTGCCCGGGCTAGAGTGAGTGCCGTGGCGTCAGCCTCGCTCACAGCAACCTCAAACTCCTGGGCTTGAGCAATCCTCCTGCCTCAGCCTCCCGAGTAGCTGGGACTACAGGCATCCGCCACCATGCCCGGCTAATTTTTTTTCCTATATAGTTAATTTCTTTCTATTTTTAGTAGAGACGGGGTCTCGCTCTTGCTCAGGCTGGTCTCGAACTCCTGACCTTAAGCAATCCACCCACTTCAGCCTCCCAGAGTGCTAGGATTACAGGCATGAGCCACCGCGCCGGCCTAGGTCTGTTAACTTTAAGAGGTGATAATAAGCGAGGAGAGATGGGATTCGTGTGTGTTCACTCAGTTTTCATTAATCCATTAAAAAAAAATCTGAATTCTGTTTGCTACTTTTACTGTCAAGAAGTTATTCCTGGAAAACATTCATTGAATGAGGAATTGGTAGTTTAGTATTTGGAGTTTGACGAGTCAGGATTTGTTGTCTGCTTTTCTCCTCCTAGCGGCATGACTTTTGGTAAGTTACTTGACCTTATAAATTCTCAGATTCTTTATTGGTAAAATGGAGATTTTATAGCTTTGCCCACCTCACTGGGCTATTGTGGGGATTAAATGAGCAAATGCATATAAAGCAATTAGCACACCACACTGGTACACGCCGAACGAGAGTTCAACTCATTTGCCAACTCAGTTTTGCAGTGGGACATTCTTTTGTTTTTTCTACTTCAAAGTGGCCCAAGGATGGGGTGGAAGGAAGGCAGAGTAGTAGAAAAGACCTAGAGAAATCCAGAGGAGGGGATATGGAAAGAAAAACACAGGAGATAAAGCGCTAACCCAACTTTGAGCGGAAAGGTAAGTTTTGCATTATCTTCTGGGTTCTGTGTATGTGTCAAGAGATTACTCTCTTTGGTCTGGGCGCGGTGGCTCACGCCTGTAATCCTAGCACTCTGGGAGGCTGATGTGGGTGGATTGCTCAAGGTCAGGAGTTCGAGAACAGCCTGAGCAAGAGTAAGACCCCCGTCTCTACTAAAAAATAGAAATTAATTGGCCAACTAAAAATATATAGGAAAAAAAAATTAGCCGGGCATGGTGGCGCATGCCTGTAGTCCCAGTTACTGGGGAGGCTGAGGCAGGAGGATTGCTTGAGCCCAGGAGTTTGAGGTTGCTGTGAGCTAGGCTGACGCCACGGCACTCTAGCCCGGGCAACAGAGTGAGACTCTGTCTCAAAAAAAAAAAAAAAAAGGCTGACTACAGGACATTGGAGGCACCCTGAAAAAAAAAAATCCATACAAGATACCAAACAAAATCATGAACCATGGGATGCCTGGCTAAACCCGCTGGCCGGGCCCTGCCCTGGGGCAGGTGGAGCAGTCACAGGTGGTCGAGAAGCCCTTGGAGACCCTGGGCTGAGCAGGTGGCGTCAGACCCTCCCCATCCACAGGGAGCTTGGCTCTGCTCAACCTGGGAACCTGTGTTCAGACCAAGAACCTCTGGTCTGCGAGCATGCAGAGCGTGTGGGAGCTCTCCTGGAAGGAAGCATGTCTGAGAAAACAGTTCCAAAAACGCGGTCGCCTCCCGCCTGGAATTCCGGAGCTTGGTCAATGAGGGCTGAGGGCACCTAGAGACCTTCATGGGTTATCGCAGGCAGAGTTTCCAACGGGCGGCCCTTGTCTGATTATTCCTGTACTTGATACTTACTTAACGCAATGCCCTGTGTGTGCAAAAGCTTTTCTATCCCGGAGTATAATTTTACTGGTGCTGTGTTTAGAGTTGCCAGGCCTAGCAAATAAAAATTTTAAATGTGCAGCTAAATTTGTGTTTGAAATAAACAACAAATGCCTTTTAGCATGCATAGCTCCCATGCATGTCTTTTATATTATCAGACAATTCGTCCCCCGGCCCCACCCCACCCCATCACCCAGGTGACTAGATGGTTTAATAAATAGAGCTCGGGATTTCAAAATATTGTGGATCTTCTGGATTAGGCCTGCTGCTTCTGTGCTGAGTACAGAGCAGGGAGAGTAAATGGCTTTAATAGAGTAGCAAGGGCCAAATATATATATATATATATACACACACATATATATATAATTGGCTTAGTATCTTCAGCTAAAAGACAAAGGACAATGCGACCTCCATCTGGCTTGACCAAAGCCCCCTTTTGGCCTTTGCTGAGATGCTTTAGTGTCAGAAATCTTACATGCTTGAGTTGCAATAAAATAAACTCTTTAGTGTTCTGGGTGTTGTCTGTCCTGCAAATGTTATTTCAAGATCTCCAGCTCTGGGCAACATAAATTATTTCACTGGCAGAACGATACTCTGAGCCCAAATGATTTGCTTCCATTCATAGAGCAACGAAAATGATTGAGAACATGTGAAATTCGCCCTTTAAAAATACCAGCAATCACGCTGCCTCCCCGGAGCTGAAACGTTAGCAAGTTTCGACTCCTTGGAGCTCAGTGAATTTAATATGTTGTCAGCAATGATTTCTTCTAATCATGCAGCCGCATGCGGATGGAGAAAAAGGGGAAATGTTTTCAAGGCTAGCGTGAACCTGAGCTATTGTTTGGGAAAAACTTGAGGAATGAGTTTTTAATTATGTAAGAGTGAAACATTCAAACATGTTCAATGGCTCTTTAGGAAATTGCATGATTTGAGCAATTTCAATTTGTAATTCACACCCTGTACCCAGTGAAATTTTCCTAGATCCCTTCCAAAAACAAATAGATCCTCCCAGAACAATACCACTTTACACAGTCTACCGGTTTCAGGATTACTGGGGTGGGTGTGTGTGAATTCCTCCCCCGCTAGACTCCTCCTCAGCTACCTTGCAAGCGAAATCAGGGTCTGCGGTTTATTTAAATTCGTGTTCAATCTAGAACTTACAAACAAATGAATTCCTTTTCCAGCGAGCGCTTGTGGAATTGTGCAGAATTCATATGCACGTCCTGGACTCGTTTGCTAGGGCTGCCGTCAGCGAAGAACCATAAATTGGCCGGGCACGGTGGCTCACACCTGTTATCCTGGCACTCTGGGGGGCCGAGGCAAGAGAATCACTCAAGGTCAGGAGTTCAAAACCAGCCTCAGCAAGAGCGAGACCCCGTCTCTACTAAAAATAGAAAGAAATTAGCTGGACAACTAAAAATATATAGAAAAAATGAGCCAGGCATGGTGGCGCATGCCTGTAGTCCCAGCTACTCGGGAGGCTGAGGCAGGAGGATCGCTTGAGCCCAGGAGTCTGAGGTTGCTGTGAGCTAGGCTGATGCCATGGCACTCCAGCCCGGGCAACAGAGTAAGACTCTTGTCTCAAAAAAAAAAAAAAAAAAAAAAAAAAAAAAAGAACCATAAACTGCGTGGCTTAAGCAACAGAAGTTTATTATCTGAGTGGGGACTGACTCTGTGGACTTCTAGCGGCTTCTGCGCTCATAAGCATGAGATGTCTCCAGCACCTTGCAGGAACCCACCAAGTGATGGTTGAGTCGATGTGAAATTTATCACCGCACAAAAATAAATGCTTAATTTGAATAACCAAAAAAAAAAAAAAGGAAATTGATTGTCTCCTGTTCTGGGGTTTAAGATCCAAGTGTTGACAGGGTTGGTCCTTCTAAAGGCCATGAAGATTCCCGGCCCCTTTCACAGACCCATGGGGTCAGAAACTCTGGGCTGGGAAAGCCGGACTCTGCGTTTTAGCAGGTGCGCCTAGCAATGCCCACACGTGCTCTGGCAGCTCCTTGCTACTCAGAGTGTGGTACCAACTGCAAGGACGTCACCTGGGAGCTGCTTAGCAAGCCAGCGTTCCAGGTGTGGCCCCGACCTACCTAATCACAGCCTGCGTTTGCCCGGGATCCTCAGCTGATGCTGACTTGGGCACCTTGACGTCTGGGAAGCCCTGCTCTGACCGTGTTCCCTCGTGTCCACTCACGCAGGAAGGCAACTGCTCACTCGCTCCCCAACCCTATGTTTCCACAGATGGACATTAGCTAGATCACTCTGTCACATCCATCTAGCAAGCCTTTTTGAAAAAGCTGTATTACAGTTGGCCCACCTGGGCCAATTAAACAGAAATATCTTAGGGTGAACCCAATTGTTGGGTTTTTAGTCCCCAGGTGATGCTAATACACAGACTGAGGCACGAGGACCAACGGGCTCAGCCCGGCCTCTCCCCGCTTCCCCTTATGAGAGAATCCTCCGCCTGCTTTTGGTCTGCCTGACCCGCGGGGAGGACACGTTTCATCTGTTCCCCAGCCCTGGGGAAAACTAGCCCGGGGGTCCCTGCCAGCAAGAGCACCGGGAGAGAGTCCTGCATCGTCCAGAGCTGCGTGTGCCACTCCAGGTAGCGCTGGGCAACCTACACCCCTTTTCCCCTGAGGACCTCCTGAAGGGGTGGGTTCCCGCTCAGCAAGTCTGCAGGGCGGGGGGGCATCCCCAGACCCTGCATTTCCAACACGGTGCCGGGGCATGCTGGAGCTGGCTTCTAAGCCATCCCACACACCCAGCTTCTTATTTTATTTTATTTCTTTTTGAGACAGTCTCACTCTGTTGCCAGGGCTAGAGTGCCGTGGCATCAGCCTTAATCACAGCAACCTCAAACTCCTGGGCTCAAGCGATCCTCCTGCCTCAGCCTCCTGAGTAGCTGGGACTACAGACATGCGCCACCATGCCCGGCTAATTTTTTCTATATATTTTTAGTTGGCCAATTAATTTCTTTTCCATTTTTAGTAGAGACGGGGTGGTCTCACTCTTGCTCAGGCTGGTCTCGAACTCCTGACCTTGAGTGATCCGCCCTGCCTTGGCCTCCCAAAGTGCTAGGATTGCAGGCGTGAGCAATCCGGGCCTCCCGGGGGGAGGATTTTGATTTGTAGGGCACCCACACAATTGTTAACTGATAAACTTCCTCAGAGGGGTTCTGGGGTTATCAAGCGAGATGATGGCCCCCGTAGTGAGCACTCACGACATGCACCTGTATTTGTAAGCAGGTGTGGTAAAGTCAGTAAGCTGATTCAGGGGCCCTCTTAGGGCCTGCCCTGCCCTCTTCATTCTTTCCTGCTCCTTTCTGACTGTCCTCTTCCCCCTCCCACCGTCCCTCCCTCTCGACTGCCTCCAGCCCAGGAGGTCCCAAGTGAGCATCTCTCGAGATGCAGTTTCTTCAAAGGGGCTGAGAGGGAGGACCCCTGCTTTGTCCTTGAGCCTGAGCCCGGGCTTTGCTGCACGGGGCGGCATTCTTACCTAGCAACGAATACACCTGTGCTCTGCCACTGCTGTTTGCTATTGATCCCTGTATACATACTCTGTGGATGGGAACCTTAAACGGGAAAAGGGGTGATTGGTAGCCCAAAGCTCAAACAGTAGTTGCGAGGAACAAAACCTGATTTCTTAATGAATGGTTTTAATTGGCTTTGAATATATGTTTCATCTCAAACACTGACTTGGTTGATAGTGGCTGCCCGGTAGGAGGCTCCGTGAAGGATTCTGAGGTTGCTCCTAGGCTTGAAGGGTATCATGATCGATTAGTGATGTCTGCCACGGACATGCCAGAAGAGCGATGACATGTGTGCCGCGTACTTATGATCCCAGATCTGTAACAGGAGCATCAGCCAGTAGCAGTGGTTGTAATTTTCTGCTGGGTCATACCCTGGCATGGCCTTGGCAGGCTACTCAGATGCCTTAGTAGCCAGCAATTGGATAGTTTTGCTGTTTGTTTATCTTGCCTCATGCACAAGAACTGATTTTGCACTAATTAAGATTCTATTTTCATTTAAATAACTGATAAAACAGATTATATACACATGTTTGGGCTCTCCAGAGGAGTTTGAGTTTCTTACCTATATTCTGATGCCAAGAACAAGCAACATCTATTAGGATAAACACAAGAGATATTTACTTTAAATCAAAACATGCTAATGATAATGTTTATTTTTTTCATGAAACTTTGGAATGCCATTCCTCTTTATTCTTGAAACACACATTTTGAAAAAAGATCATCATCACAGAAATCATACATGCTATTGTGTAAATAACCTCAAAAACGATTTTAGCAAAAACAGCAGCAGAATAATTTCTCCTCCCAAAGTAGCCTCTGCACCAACATTCAAATGCTTTGTCCCCATAGCTGTGCCTGGTTCCCAGAGCCTCCCACTTCTATGCCTCTAGTTGCTGGGCGGTTGCTATTACAAAAGCGACATCTGATCCTCTGTAATCCCCAGATTGTGTTTCAGCAGATTGCAGTTGGACAGAGACAGATAAATATTTTTTTTTCAATTTTAGAAGCCTCCATCATACATACAAGTATTTTTTTTTTAAGTGATGCTAGTTTGTGTTACATGGAAACATTTGCTGAGCAAAGTCAGGGAATATTTGGCAACCAAAGACAATGAGCTATGTCGTTAAATCAATAACTTAGTGGGGTTTACCAGGCAGGGTGGTGGGGGGACCAGAAGCCAACGGTATAAAATTTGTTTTGAATCACTCACCATATGACACTTTCATTAATTTAAAAATAGGACCCAGGGAGTATGTGAAGTACTTAAGGAATGATGTTGGTCACAGGATTAGGGAGACAGTCACTTAAAAAAAAAAAAAAAAAAAAACAGTAGTAGTAGGGTGGCCACAAATAAATCTCCAGTTCTAACTCTCTTCCCAGTTTTGTTGTTGATTCTACTTTCCGGGTGGGTTAAATGTCTGAGCTACTCCTGGAAGGAAAAAAAATGTTTTTAAAATATGAAATTCTGAACATCGTAGGAGTTGCATTGCTAAAAAGTATGCATGGCCCAATTAAATGGTTTGCTGAGCAATGAAATATGAACCAGGATAACTGAAAAGCTCTGAAATAATCCTGTGTTTTTAAAAACTGGAGGGAAAAATGGACTCTGACTCATTTCTGATCATGGGTGGCATTTTCTCACCTCTAAGTCTATGATTTTATCCAGAATAGCAAAAGCTTCAAGGTAGATTAATTGTGACTTCTGTAGCTTAAAGACCAGCTCCAGTCTGGTTGGCTCTTTTGGATGACGATTGGTTATTTTTGGTTCGAGTTGTTTAGAAGATGTCACACAGACCCCAGCAGCCTTGCCGTGTAAGCCGACACTCTGGCTGCTCTCTCCGGGCTGCGTACAATTGCAAGGTGATGAGATCTGTGGATCTGTGTCCTGGTGGAGCGGGAGGTGAAACCGCCTTGTGTGAGCCCCGTGGCCTGGTAGAAACTCTGATGAGAAGGGCTGGTTCTAGGACAGGCGCGGTGGCTCACGCCTGTCATCCTAGCACTCTGGGAGGCTGAGGCGGGGGAGGATCGCTCAAAGTAGGGAGTTCGAGACCAGCCTGAGCAAGAGCGAGACCCCGTCTCTACTAAAAATAGAAAGAAATTAGCAGAACAACTAAAAATATGTAGAAAAAGTTAGCTGGGCATGGTGACGCATGCCTGTAGTCCCAGCTACTCAGGAGGCTGAGGCAGGAGGATCGCTGGAGCCTCGCTGGAGGAGTTTGAGGTTGCAGTGAGCTAGGCTGATGCCAGAGCACACTAGTCCGGCAACAGAGTGAGCTCTGCCTAAAAAAAAAAAAAAAAAGTTCTACAGCAATTTGTAGTCATGTTTCATATACAAGTATAGGTAATGGTATTTTTATATTTATAGAAAAAAATGATTCATGGAGAACTACTATTCCCTTGAAATGACAGAACACATTCCAAGTTATAAATGGTAAAATATGAAAGGCAAATCTCTTAGACAACAATTGACCCATCTTGAGGAAAAGAGAAACTAAGAAAAGCATTTTATGATACCACCAGGGGACCTGGGCGTGGTGGCTCATGCCTGTAATCCTAGCACTTTGGGAGGCCAAGACAGATAGGAGGATTGCTTGAGGCCAGGAGTTGAAGACCAGCCTGAGCCAGAGTGAAACCCTATCCCTACAAACAATAGAAAAATTAGCTGGGTGTGGTGGTGTGTGCCTGTCCCAGCTACTTGAGAGGCTGAGGCAGGAGGATGGATTGAGCCCAGGAGTTTGAGGCTGCAGTGAGCTAGGCTGACGCCACCGCACTCTAGTCCAGCTGATATAGCTGTCTCAAAAAAAAAAAAAAAAAAAAAAAAAGACACACCATGGGTCTAGGGGCAAATATAATTAATTAATATATGGTCTAATTGTTGGATGCCCCTCAAGAAAGAAAAGCACAGGTTTCCACACAAAGTAAGATTTGCCCACATGATGGAGAAGACTGGAAACAACCTTAAAAGACAAAAATTACAACATTTGGCAAAAAGTGCCCAGAGGAAAACATGCCACATTTTAGAGTGGTTATCTGTTAACTTGTGATTTCAATTTGCTTTCTTTCTGCTATCTCTATTTTCTGATTTTCTTATAGTGAACACGTATGATATATAATTAAACTCAAGTTATCTTAGAATTAACTTGTTTCCAATGGCCATATTCTTCAGCCATTTCTTTGGAAAGGGACCCACGAGGAGGTTTGTTTGTACCTTATCACCGTTTGATAAAATTCTTGAGACGCTACATATGGTTTCAGGTTCCTCTTCTAAAGTTTCTGGAAGCTCTGGCCTTTTCTCCGGTGTCCTGACTGCTTCTTGAATAACAGAATTGTGCTATCTAAATTTCTCCTTGCGTTTCAACCAACTCAAGTGCCCTCTGGGCCACCAGAGTCGCAGTTTTTGTTTTTTTCACTTGTGAATGGCCTACTTTTTTTTTAACTTCACCTTTTGCTTAAAAATTTATTTATATATTGAGGCAAACTTGGCGCTAAACGAAATGCCCGCATCTTAAGTGTACAAAATAGATGCATTTTGACACAGGTATTCACTTATTGTGACTCATACCTCAGTCAAGATACAGCCATCGCCCCAGAATGTTCCCTGGGGTCAACTTCCCGGCAATACTAGTGGACACACCATGCAGCTTTTGTCAATTGAATTATTTGCTTCGGATGTTTTTTTATTCAACGTGTTTTTCCAATGGTTTTAAATTGTGGTAAGAAAAAAATATCTTAATCATTTTTAAGTGTACAGTTTGGTGGTGCTAACGACATTCACGTTGCTGTGCAGTGGATCTCTAGAACTTTCTCACCTTGCAAAACTGAAACTCTGAACCTACGAAACGACTCCCGATTCCCTCCTCCCACCAGCCCCGGGGACCTGCGTTCTACTTTGTACCTCTATTAATATGACCACTCTAGGCACCTCGTACAAGTGAAATCGTACAGTATTTGGCTTTTTGTGCCTGCCTTATTTCACTTCCTGTCCTCAAACTTTATCCATGTTATAGCACGTGACAGGACTTCCTTTAAGTCTGAATAATATTTCATGTATGTGGCACATTTCATCTACCCATGCATCCATTGGGAGACATTCCGACTGCTCCACCTCTTGGCTGAGGCGAATAATGTCCCTATGAATATCCGTGTTGAAGACCCCGCCTTCCATGCTTTTGGAAATACACCCAGAAGTAGGATTGTCAGCTCATGTCGTAGCTCTATTTTCAATTTTTTTGAGGAACTGCCATACCGTTTTCCACAGTAGCTACACCATTTTTACATTCCCACCAACGGTGTTCGGATATTTCTTTAAAGAATCGAATATTACAGTTAGAGTTGTGGCCCTACAGTATCTTTCCCTTTGACTTTCCTCTTTCTCTGCCCAGGTGGAGCCCCTCTCCTGAATTTGGTGCTTCTCTGGCCCATGCATGTTTTCTGTTTTTTTTGTTGTTGTTGTTTGTTTTTTTGAGACAGAGTCTCACTTTGTTGCCCCGGGCTAGAGTGCCGTGGCGTCAGCCTGGCTCACAGCAACCTCCAACTCTTGGGCTCAAGCGATCCTCCTGCCTCAGCCTCCCAAGTAGCTGGGACTACAGGTGTACGCCACCATGCCTGGCTAAGTTTTTCTATATATTTTTAGTTGGCCAATCAATTTCTTTCTATTTATAGTAGAGACGAGGTCGCACTGTTGCTCAGGCTGGTTTCGACCTCCTGACCTCGAGCGATCCTCCCGCCTCGGCCTCCCAGAGTGCTAGGATTACAGGCGTGAGCCACCACGCCCGGCCTCCCTTCCACTTTATGTGGGATTCCTCTTAAAGAAATGTGGGAGCCTTAGAGTCATTCTCCAGTCTTTGCTCACTCTGTCATCCTCTGGCTCCCACCACCTTCTGAAGGTCTCGGTTCTCTGCTCCAGTTCAAAAATGCCCCTTGTGTCCAGCTAGAGTTTATCCCATTCATTGTGGTGTTTATGTCAGTAACTATATTGTTTGTTTTCAAGATTTTTTATTTATTTTCTCACATTTACCCATTATTTAATTTATAATGATTTTTAAATCAAAATTATACTTTCTTTCTCTGAACATCTTAAAGCTGATTATTTTAAAAATCTGTCCAAGTCTACAAATTGGCTTATTCTACAGTGAACAAGTGTCCAAAGTACTGATTCTGTTGGTTAGGTTCTTCCCCCGCATAATTTAGCTTGGTGACCCACTTAATCATTTTCTCCTGAAAAAATCGTTTGTCTCTCCATTCTTAAGTTTTAATTAAAAGAGAAGCCTGCTAGCCCCTCCATGTACAGAATGGCCTACATTTTAACAACATAAAACGATCCTTATATATGAACATACTTAAAATACGGTTTAAAGTTTTTCTGATGATCAAATGATACCCACATTAGCAAAATATTCAAATGACTTGGAAATGTTTAAGAAGAAAACAAAGGTCACTGTTTCAAACTGATATAGATTCGGCCGGGCGCGGTGGCTCATGCCTGTAATCCTAGCACTCTGGGAGGCCGAGGCGGGCGGATCACTCAAGGTCAGGAGTTCGAAACCAGCCTGAGCAAGAGTGAGACCCCGTCTCTACTATAAAAATAGAAAGAAAGAAATTAATTGGCCAACTAAAGATATATATAGAAAAAAATTAGCTGGGCATGGTGGCGTGTGCCTGTAGTCCCAGCTACTCGGGAGGCTGAGGCAGGAGGATCGCTTGAGCCCAGGAGTTTGAGGTTGCTGTGAGCTAAGCTGACACCACGGCACTCAGTCTAGCCCGGGCAACAGAGTGAGACTCTGTCTCAAAAAAAACAAAAAAAAAAACCAAAAAAAAACCAAACTGATATAGATTCTGTCAGACTTTTTTCAGTGTTTATAACATAAATATACATATATAGATTTTTATATATTAAATATTGTAATATGCCATCGTTACAGGCATAGATATAATAATAGGCATGTTTCACTTGATAAATTATAGAAACCATTCTATAACAAACATAGCTTTATGGCAATTTTTAAAACAGATTTTGTGGTATCAGTTTGTAGGAATAAGATATAGCTTATTTGATCAGTCCCTCATTGCCGGGCATTTAGGTTGTACCCAGGTCACTGCTATCAGTAATGCTGAGAACATGCTTTTAAATGTCTAACGTTGTGAGGATCATCCCAGATAAAATATGCTACTTAAACACATTTCATTATTCTTGCTTTTTTAAAAAAAGGTAAAATATACATAACATAAAATTTACCGGTGTACAGTTTATGATGTTAAATTCACATTGCTGAGCAGCCACCCACGCTTTTCATCGAGTGTGAGCTCCCACGTCACAGCTTGAGTGAAGAAATCGATTGGTGGTCGAATGTGCTAAGGGCAACCCTCAAGAAAGCATAGACTTTGACAGGTCATAGGGTGGCCAGGAAAAAATAAAAGAAATCACAGACTTGCAGCCGGTTGCGGTGGCTCACGCCTGTAATCCTAGCACTCTGGGAGGCCGAGGCGGGAAGATCGTTTGAGCTCAGGCATTTGGGACCAGCCTGAGCAAGAGCGAGACCTGGTCTCCACTAAAAATAAAAAGAAATTAGCCAAACAACTAAAAATAGAAAAAAAAATTAGCCGGGCACAGTGGTGCATGCCTGTAGTCCCAGCTACTCGGGAGGCTGAGGCAGGAGGATCGCTTGAGCCCAGGAGTTGGAGGTTGCTGTGAGCTAGGCTGACGCCATGGCACTCTAGCCCAAGCAACAGAGTGAGACTCTGTCTCAAAAAAAAAAAAAAAAGAAAGAAAGCACAGACTTGCTAAACATGTAAATATGATTTTTAAATATTCTTGTGTCTTTGCCTTTGATAAGGTGGATTCTTGACAAAGTAGTCGGGAAATATCACATCCTCGAAGTATCTGAAAAGAAACTTGACATTTGCCTGCTATATTTACTAATGTCATAGAAAAATATGAGTGGGCTGTTTTGAAAGATGTTGACTATTTAAGGATTAAAGTGTCTTGTTCTGCAAGTCTGATCAGACCCGATTGTTTATTTTTCACCTGTTTTAGGAGGGTCCTCATAGCCCAAGTTAGTAAGAAAAGGCAGTTATTCTGAAATTGACTTCAAGATTATTTGTGGTTATTTCCTGTGTTTTAAAATGTCAGTTGCATTTATTTGTTTTTTGGGAAACACAAAAAAGTTTGGATCCAAAATTAAAAGTAACTGGTAATCCTCTAGCTGGAGTTGTTAACATTTTAGAGCATTTCCTTCCAGTCTTTTTTTCTATGCATTAGTATGTATTATTTCCTTGATTTCATTCAACTTAGATCAGCATTCCCAAAATGTGTTCTAAGGAATATTATTAGCCTTACAGTATTTCCTGTGGAAAAAAGCTTTTTGTGGTCATCAGTTCCAAAGAGATGATTTTCTTGATTTAGAAATTCCCAATTCTCATTGGCATGTTCAAGTCTTTTTTTGTGTGTGAAGAAATCGCTCTGGCTTTCTTGAACCCAACATTCTGCAGCCCGATTTGGTCCAAGAATCATATTTGCAGCCAGTGTTCCAACATTCTCAGTGGGCAGCATTGCTGCTGCTGCTGACTCGAATTCTGCGATCTTTGCCATCTTTTATTTGCACCAGTAAGCAGAGCAATCGCATTCAGATGTGCTTTGTGATCCCAGCCTTTCAGGTAGTGTGTGCCGTTTCTGCTGTGCCGATAGGAAGCAATAGAGGACACTGATTAGGAGCTTTGACTTTGAGAGGCAATTTTCAGTTGGAATGCCTACCTATGCCTCAGCTTTAATATTTAGAAAAGGAGGTTCACAAAAGCATCTTAGAAGGTGTCAAGAAATTGACATGTCATATATATATAGCACTTATCACACACACACTTAGCAATGTTAAGGGCTCAATAAACGTTAGCAGTGTAGCTGCAAAATTAATAGCAGTAGCAGCAGGGTTGTCATAGGGACAGTAACAGTAGCAACAGTGGCTGTGGTTGAGCAGCAACAGTGGCATCAGCAGTAGTAACAGTAGCAGCAGTTGTAACAGTATCGGTGTCAGGGTGGTGGTGACCCCAGTGATGGCAGTAGCAGTGTTTAGCACAGCAGCTGTATTAGCATCGTAGCACCATCCTCACACCCTTCAGAAGTAGATGCAATTAATTCGCCTTTGAAATTAAACCAAAGGGAAACTAAGAATTTTGAGATGCCTTAAAACAATTAAGGTAAAACAGTAAATACCCTCTTGTGATTGAAGCTACTCTTGGGTCTGGCGAAAGCAAGGCAGGCTGGGTATTCTTGACTCTACAAAGGCGCTTGCCTCGTAAATTTCCGAGCCTATCCTGAAGTAATGCAGCCATGAGTCAGGGATGTTTGAGGAGAGATCTAGGCATTTCTGTCACACCCACAAAATCTTCAGGCAATTTGCAGCTAGTGGGCAGAGCCTTGGTGACCCAAACGGAATTGTACAAGAGAAGAGCATGCCACAAACGGGACAGAACTGATTTACTTAGCAACGTTTGGAAACCATTTATAGTTGTGGCGATTTCTAGCGAGTGGTTGGAGCTGAAGAAAGGGATGGGATGGCTTATCCACAGTCCTCAAATCCTGGGTGAATGTAGGATGGAGAATTGATGGATCTGGGGAAAAAAGTGCTTCCTCTGACCATCCGGATTTTCCACCAATGTATCAAGCTTCAAACATTTTTGTACATGTATTATATGTGCTGCTTTAGAAAGAATAAAATGGAAAAGCCATTCATTTTTCAGTCTTGAATAAATACCTGTTAGGTATCAGGCATTTTCGAGGCAGGAAAGAGTGGCACAATTATTTGTAAAAGTACAATAAAAGCTAATGTTAAGAGTTTATCATGGGCCGGGTGCGGTGGCTCACGCCCGTAATCCTAGCACTCTGGGAGGCCGAGGCGGGAGGATCGCTCAAGGTCAGGAGTTCGAGACCAGCCTGAGCGAGAGCGAGACCACGTCTCTACTAAAAAAAAAAAAAAAAAAAAATAGAAACATTAGCTGGACAATTAAAAATATACATAAAAAGTTAGCTGGGCATGGTGGTGCATGCTTGTAGTCCCAGCTACTCAGGAGGCTGAGGCAGGAGGATCGCTTGAGCCCAGGAGGTTGAGGTTGCTGTGAGCGAGGCTGACGCCACAGCACTCACTCTAGCCTGGGCAACAGAGTGAAACTGTGTCTCAAAAAAAAAATTCAGAGATTAGCTGAGAAAGAATTCTATCACTCAGTACAATGCTAGGTGTCACTGATACAATGACAAATAAGACCGTCCTTCTCATGGAGTTACAGTCCACAGAACAGTGAAGTGGCAATGACAGTGCCATGGGGCGAGTGCTCATTTCTAAGTAAGGACACCAAAGGAACATCAAGCTCAGCATTCAAGGTCAGGGCGAGGGCTTCCTGGAGGAGGTGACTCATGAAGACCCTAGCGCAAGGACAGAAGGTTGGTCTATCCCAAATGGACAAGGTGCACAAAATTGGGTGTGACAGCTTCCCCCCGTGAGGTCCTCAAGTGTGGTTGGAACAGCAATCGCGAGATAGGGACTGGTGAGAAACACAACAGGGAAAGGAAGCCAAGTGTGATGCTAAGACCATGGCGGAAGTTTGGAATTATCCTGAGGCTACAGAAAATCGCTGATGTGGGAGAGTGGATGAGGGTTCCCGCCAGCTGCAAGCCACACACACAACACACACACACCCCTAACTCAAATTAAGCAAAAAACGTGGAAATCTGTAGGGAGGCTCGCAAAACAGAAAAGACACAGTCAAAAAAAAAAAAAAAAAAAAACACAGGCACAGTTTTTTCAAAATACAAAAGGGTCATCAGTAGAAACTCTCCCTCTTAAACTTGTCCTCTGGCCCCCTCAGTCCCCCAGCTCCAGGTAACCAGTGTTCCCCATTTCTAGTGTCTCCTTCCAGGACTATTTTATGCATTTTCAGGCAAATACGTATACAGGTTATTTTCTCCACAAATGTATGTTATTAATATTAACTAACATTCCTTTCACCAGCACCAAGTCACCATGCATGTAACCTTTTTCTAGTTTATTTAAAAAATGTTTTATTAGAATTTCTCAGTTGTAGAAGTCAGCCAGATATTATCATTGTTATTATTAGTGTGGGCTTTTTTCCCCTCTTTGTCATTAAAATTAGTATACTCCTGGCAGGGGTGTGGGGAAGGCAGGGAAGATGTGACAAAGCACTGGAATCACTAAAGGTCAGACGTTTATTCATTCATTTAGTTCAGTCTCTATAGAGACTGTCAAAAATTGCCACTGCTGGCTGGGCGCGGTGGCTCACGCCTGTCATCCTAGCACTCTGGGAGGCCGAGTTTGTGACAAGCCTGAGCAAGACAAGACCCCGTCTCTACTATAAATAGAAAGAAATTAATTGGCCAACTAAAATATATATAAAAAATTAGCCGGGCATGGTGGCGCGTGCCTGTGGTCCCAGCTACTCGGGAGGCTGAGGCAGGAGGATCGCTTGAGCCCAGGAGTTGGAGGTTGCTGTGAGCTAAGCTGATGCCACAGCACTCTAGCCCAGGGGACAGTGAGACTCTATCTCCAAAAAAAAAAACAAAAAACAAAGCCGACTCTATTTCAGGTTGTCATGTCGAGGTGTTGGGAAAAGTTTTCAATCAGCAGTAATCGCGCCTCGGATAAATCTCATGGGCTATGACACCGCCACTGCGCAAAGCTAGGGTCAGACCTTTAGAAAGAAACGCTGGAGGTCCCTCAGCGTGTCGATAAGGCTTATTTGTGGCTGACAGGACAAAATGCCCAGGATCATCCAGACTCTGAAATAGCCTTGAATTTTGGGGAGCTGTCAGGAGACTTACGGTCTTCACTTACCTTCTCGTTTTATTCTTGCCTGTCCCTGAACCCTTCCCAGCCATGTCGCAACCAGCAGCCGCAGTGATCCTCAGAAATGCAATTCTTTGGTCTGTTGGTCCTTTGCATAAGAGCCCCTCGGTGGTTTCCAATGACCCTTAGAATGAAATCCAACTCGCCCCAGGTGACAAAGGTCTACCTGATCTGGCTCCTGCCTGCCTCTTGGTCCTCTTCTCCTTGGTCGACATACTCCAGCCATGTGAGCCTTGGGTCACTTCCTGGAATATCCCAAGACCTTACCTCCTAAAGGACTTTGGGCTTGCCCTTCCCTCTGCCTGGATTGCTGTTCCCTCCTCTCACAGGCTCCATTAGGTGTGACCTCCCCAGAGAGGCTTTCCTTGACTTCCCCATGCAAGCAAGGTCGGTCTCCCCTGGGCCTAACTTTCTTTCATGGCATTTAATGCAACCAGCAGTGATTCCCTTACTTGTCTCTATCGCTGGACTTCGGCTTTTGTTTCAATGAGTCCTGTCTTCCCAGTGCCTGGCACAAAGCAGGTAGTCAGCAAATCCTGCTGAGTAATGAATGAACGCCACGTTTCCTAGGCTGTCTTAGCCTGATCTATAAAACGAGTGGCTTGCAGTAGCCCTGTGAATCTCACACCTATTTACACCTCAGAATCACCTGGAGACCTTTCAAATAATAATAATAATAATAATACATATTCCTGTGCTTAAACCTGAGAATGGCGGTTCATTTGCTTCTGGGAGTTCAGGGAGTCAATACACTTAATAGTCTCGCCCAGAAATTCTGATACAAAGCCAGATGACTTGTCACCCCCTGTCTGGCTCTAACAGTCTATCGATTACCCTACTACACCCCGCTATCTTCTTTTGGGGCCGTAGCTGAATTCCGCTGTGAGAAGCTGCCACGTGGCAGCAGCAGGACATCATTACGAGAAAGCGCAACTAAGTCATCTGTGTCACAGGAGGCTAATTACACTCGCAAAATCTCCGCGTCAGCATGTGGGTAAAATGCACACTGCCAGCAGCTGGGAGGGACTGACTCCCTCCCCACACTCACTCAGCACAATGCAAGTCAGAGGAGGGAGGGTCCCTCACAGAAATTCCTGAATCGGCTTGATCACCAACAGCATCTGATCACGTTAAGACGCGTGGAATTCATCAGGGTAGAATTTGAATCTGAAAGCTTACGAGCAACATTTCAGATCATTTTCTTGGCGGAGATTCACATTTCCATGCAAATGGTGGTTTCTATTTTCCTTATACACAATTCCAGCTCAAAGTGTCTCGGTTGCTTCCTGTAAAAGCAAAGAGATTTTTAAAAGCCTTTCTGCCGACTGGGTGTGGTGGCTCATGCCTTTAATCTTAGTACTCTCCGAAGCTAAGGAGGCTGTAATCCTAGCACTCCGGGAGGCCAAGGCGGGAGGATCGCTCAAGGTCAGGAGTTCGAGACCAGCCTGAGCAAGAGCAAGACCCCGTCTCTACTAAAAATAGAAAGAAATTAGCTGAATGACTAAAAATATATAGAAAAAATTAGCCAGGCATGGTGGTGGGTGTCTGTAGTCCCAGCTACTCAGGAGGCTGAGGCAGAAGGATCGCTTGAGCCCAGGAGTTTGAGGTTGCCGTGAGCTAGGCTGACGCCACAGCACTCACTCTAGCTGGGGCAACAGAGTGAGACTCTGTCTCAAAAAAAAAAAAAAAAAAAAAAAAAAAAAAGAAGCTAAGGAGGGAGGATCTCTTAAGACCAGGAGTTTGAGACCAGCCTGGGCAACATAGTGAAACCCAATCTCTAAAAAAGTAATAATAAAGTGAAAAATTAGCTGGGAATGGTGGCATCCACATGTAGTCCCAACTACTCGGGAGGCTGAAGCAGAAGGATCACTGGAGCTCAGGAGTTCCAGGCTGCAGTGAGCTATGATTGTGTCCCTGTGCTCTAGCCTAGGTCACAGAAGGAGAACTTGTCTCAGAATAAATAAAAGATTTTCTGTTTATTTTGTCTCAGAATAAATAAAAGATTTTCTGTTTATTAACATTAATACATTGGTTTCTACCATGGAAATGGTTTTTAAGATGTACATTTTAAAAAGGTACAATGTAGTACATGTAAATGTGCTACATTTTGTAAATGTATTACATTTTATAATTGCCTTTGCTTTTCTTTAAATGTGTCTGTAGTTAGCCATGAAATGTGAGAACGATATTTAACATTTATTGAGTGTTTACTCTGCCATGCACTATATGTGTATACATATGTGTCATGCTATATATATATCATCTCTCGTATATATAAAACCTTATTTAATTCTCTCAATAATTGCAGTTAGTAGATACTATTATTGGATGAGGGCTAAGTTGCCCAACATCATATAGTTTTTAAGGAGTAGAGCTGAGACTGAAATCCAGGAAAACTGTATTTTATTTTTTATTTATTTTGGAGACAGAGTTTCACTCTGTCACCCTGGCCAGAGTGCAGTGGTGTCATCATAGCTCACAGCAACCACAAATTTCTGGGCTCAAGCGATCCTCCTGCCTCAGCCTCCCAGATTGCTGAGACTACAGGTGCACACACCACACCCAGCTAATTTTTCTGTTTTTTTGTAGGGACAGGATCTCGCTCTTGCTCAGGCTGGTCTCGAACTCCTGAGCTCAAGTAATCCTCCTTCCTCAGCCTCCCAGAGTGCTAGGATTATAGGCATGAGCCACTGCGCCTGGCTGAGACTGACTTTAGATCCTCCTCTTTCGTATTTAGCTCAGTATTTCCCAAAGTATGAAGTTTTGGAAAGTTAATTGCACAGAATATTAGTAGGTGATTTTTGAAAGGAAAAAGAAAAGCATGAATTACTTAAATACGGTTGGGAAATATTGGGTTAAAAAGTGGATTTCTTTAGTGTAGGATTTCTCAGAGTCTCCAAAAGCTGATGTGCTTTATGAATGTCTAAAACGCAAATACTGAACATGACATTCCCCAAGCCCCCATGAACCCAAAGCTCTTTTGGGGTCAAGTCTCTTCAGATCATTGTTCTGTAAAGAAAGTCTACGTAATAAGGGTCCACAAATCGGCAGACTGCAAGGTGGTCTACTCCCTGCCTACCAAGACCGGGCTCTTCTTTTTCAGGGACTAAAGGCTGGCCTGATAGGGGGGTGGCCAGGGGTAAATTACTACTAAATTAGTAGGAACTTTCTGGGGGATAATTTAGCCACACACATGAAAAGCCTCTCAACCAAGGAATACCCAAGATAAACCACTGGGGTAGGACGAAAATATCAGTACTTCCATTTAAAACTTCTCACAATTAATTTGTTTTTTCCCTTTTTTTACAAGTTTCAAGATCTTATATATATTTATATGTATAGGAATAGTAGCATGTGCATAAAATTTGCAAATAATTTAATATACATATGTTGAGGATGGGTCTCAATAAGAGGATCACTTAGCCATACATATGAAAAGCATTTAATTGTTTTTATATTCTTAGACCTAGCCATTTTACTTCTTAGAACTTATTCAATTGCATGTATGTATATGCAAATATATGCAAATATTTACCTGCAGGAATATTTATTGAAGAATTTTTTGTGCTTGTGAGAATCGAAAACAATGTAAATGACAATTGAGGATTGGTTACATAAATTATGGTACATCCATAGAAATAAAGAATCCTATCAGAGCAATTAAAAATTATGTTGTATGGCTGGGCGTGGTGGCTCATGCCTGTAATCCTAGCACTCTGGGAGGCTGAGGTGGGTGGATCGCTCAAGGTCAGGAGTTCGAAATCAGCCTGAGCAAGAGCCAGACCCCATCTCTATTAAAAATAGAAAGAAATTAATTGGCCAACTAAAAATATATAGAAAAAAAAATTAGCTGGGCATGGTGGTGTGTGCCTGTAGTCCCAGCTACTCGGGAGGCTGAGGCAGGAGGATCGCTCGAGCCCAGGAGTTGGAGGTTGCTGTGAGCAGGGCTGATGCCACAGCACTCTAGCCCAGGCAGCAGAGTGAGACTCTGTCTCAAAAAAAAAAAAAAAATTATGTTGTAGTAGAATATACGATTGCCTAGAAAAAAGATCCTTATTTTGTCAGTCAAAAAAACAGATGACAAAAGATGGCAGTGTTCACGTGCCTAAAAGAAAAGGATTACAGTGATAAACCAAAATGTTAACAGTGGTAGCTCTGCGATGAGACGGGGAAAATTTTTATTTTTGTTGTGCCTCCCCACGTTACCCTACCTGTTGCACAATAAATGCATATTTCTGAATAAGTATACTCACAAAGTTCAAAGTTTGAAACTTACAAAAGGGTATACCGTAACCAAGTCTTTTTCTCAGCCCTGTCTCCCAGGCAACCTACTACACAACTCCAAAAGTATCCAAGGTTTTTGCTTCCTTGAGAGTCTTTCCAAGGGTATGTTTTGTTGATAAAATGTGTATATTTACATCTATTCTTTTTACTCTTTGTCACAAAATAGCACACACTGGTCTGTACTTTGCTGTGTCAAACGACCTTGTACACGTGTCATTTGACCCAAGTGGGGACATATCTGGAGGATACATTCCTAAAAGTGGAATTGCTGTGTCAAAGCAAATTTACCATGTTGTCCCTTGAGGTTATGAAAAACTTCTCATGGTCTCTTCTAATATTTTAATGGTATGGGTTTTTTTTTTTACCCATGTCACTATAGATCCATTTTAATTGATCTTGGCTTAATGGATAGTTAACAAGAAAAACAAATAATTTAAAATATCAAACTTATCATTCGTCGTGGAAATTCAAGTGCTGTTGTCCCCATCTGTTAGATCACAGGATCTGGATGCAAACAGGACATCTCGCAAAGAAAGGTTCAGCTTACACAGCAGATGCGTACCGCGGCCAGACCTCTCGGCTCTGCCGCGTGCGCTGTGCTGGCTTCCAGAGTCGCGTCGCCCTGAAGAGGCAGAGACCCTAAGAGCTTCACTGCTATTTGACACCTTCGAGTGAATTTTTCCCTCCAAAAGAACTCAGGATGCCGGTTGAATTTCCCTTCTGAAATATTGTAAGTTGCTTTAATACTTAAAAAGAAGCAAAATCCCCTGGAGTGTTGGGGGTGCATGTAGCATGAGGTGCATGAGTTTCTGGGTGGCAGAGTGAGGGCGTGCATGTAGGCAGGGAGTGAATTTTATTTCTGCAGAGCCTCTGTCCACCGGCTGCTCGCTGGTCAGCCTGAGCAGCTGCACTGAAATGTCAGAGGGATTTGCACAGCTGACTCCAGTCGCCAAAAAGAGAGCAGCACAGTAGCGCCATAAAGTGACCCTGCCCGGCCAAGCCCTGCTTAATATAGATCCGACACGAGCTTAGCTGTGATCACTCCTAGCTGTCCAGCAAACACCGCTGAAGTTCTTGGGGAAAAAAATATCTCAAGAGTGTATTGACCTGGAACACTTGGTAACTGTGGGAGCTTCGTGAGGCTTTTCTTTCTTTCTTTTTTATTTTTTTAAATCATCTTTGTTTCTTCTTTTCTAGTAAGATAGAAACTTCTAGAAAAAAACAAAACAACATAATGTCAGTGCACAGCAGGAATTCAGACCAAGAAGAAGTTTTTGGAGAGGAGATTAACGAAGATGAAATCTTGGCCAACTTGTCCCCCGAAGAACTGAGAGAGCTGCAGTCGGAAATGGAAGTCATGGCCCCTGACCCCAGCCTTCCCGCGGGGATGATCCAGAAAGATCAAACCGACAAGCCACCGACGGGGAACTTCGATCACAAATCTCTCGTGGACTATATGTACTGGGAAAAGGCGTCCAGGCGCATGCTGGAAGATGAACGGGTCCCTGTCACCTTCGTGACATCCGAGGTAACCGGGGAGCCGTGTGTGGCAGAGAAATGGCTGTCTGGTGCCCCTGTTGTGACTGTGATTTCTCAACACTCCAATATTTGGTTCTGTGTTGTTTTTGTCACACCTAGATTACATCATAATATTTAATCCTCCTCCAGACTGGAACTTTCTGAAACACTTATATGGTATAGTTATGAGGGAAAAAGTTGGTGATTTTGGCCAGGCCCGGTGGCTCACGCCTGTAATCCTAGCACTCTGGGAGGCCGAGGCGGGCAGATAGCTCAAGGTCAGGAGTTCGAGACCAGCCTGAGCAAGAGTGAGACCCCGTCTCTACTAAAAATAGAAAGAAATTAATTGGCCAACTACAAATATATAGAAAAAAAATTAGCCGGGCACAATGGCGCATGCCTGTAGTCCCAGCTACTCGGGAGGCTGAGGCAGGAGGATCGCTTGAGCCCAGGAGTTTGAGGTTGCTGTAATTAAGGCTGACACCATGGCACTCTAGCCCAGGTGACAGAGTGAGACTCTGTCTGGAAAAAAAAAAAAAAGTTGGTAATTTCTTGCAAATACTATTTTTGAAATTGCTATTGGGTTTGTTGTGCAGGGAAGTCTGTGGTCCTATAACCGTGATACTTGGTGACTTAACTCATAACTTTTCTTTTTCTTTTTTTGGATCACAGACCCCTTTAAGAAACTAATGAAAGCCCAGTACCCTCCCTCCCTGGCACTTCTATACACACGCAGTGTTTGACATACGCCGTGAAAGGTTTCACGGTCCTCCTGAAGTCTAACCACATGTCATGCGCTTAAACCAAGCTGAGCTACTGAAAATGCTTATTAATATTCCCACCGTGTGTTGGCTATCAGTGACGGCAGTTGGAAACCGACAGCTATTAAGCTGTTTTAAACACAGTTCTTTCTTGCATGTTTTTAAATCTAAAAACTAGAATTGTCTTTGATTCTACAAACTTGTCGAATATCAGCATATTTGTTTTTTTTAATGTTCCACTTGAAAATGACTTAGCAAAAAGGGGACAGAGATCCCTTCCGGTAAAGTCTTTTTCAGCTATGCCTGCTGACACCGAGGTGTCTTGTCCCATCACGGCCACGCTGGCTGTAACTAAGAAAGGAAAGTTGTCAGCTGGCTTCATGATCAGGAGAGTTTAAACAGGCATTGAGCTCAAGAAAACAAATAGCTGGCTTGATCAGTTAGAATGTAACTGTAACACTTTGCGGACATTTTATAATTGGAAGTCAATGGATTAAAAGCCAATTCTATATGAACGCTGGTTTCAGGGGGGAAAAATATGGCAGTACTTTTAACATTTTTTTCCTTCTTCTTGTATAAACAGCTTACTGGTTGGCTCTCTCTGCTGGGACAGACGAGGAAGGTGGGGTGCAGACTTCAGGTGGTTAAGGTGACAGCGTTAGGCTGGGCGCGGTGGCTCACGCCTGTCATCCTAGCACTCTGGGAGGCCGAGGCGGGAGGATTGCTCAAGGTCAGGAGTTCGAGACCAGCCTGAGCAAGAGTGAGACCCCCATCTCTACTATAAATAGAAAGAAATTAATTGGCCAACTAAAAATATATATAGAAAAAATTAGCCAGGCGTGGTGGTGCATGCCTGTAGTCCCAGCTACTCGGGAGGCTGAGGCAGGAGGATCGCTTGAGCCCAGGAGTTTGAGGTTGCTGCGAGCGAGGCTGACGCCACGGCACTCACTTTAGCCCCGGCAGCAGAGTGAGACTCTGTCTCAAAAAAATAAATAAATAAGGTGACAGTGTTGTCACTGTCACTTCCAGCCTACATGTCATGAGCATTAAGTTCTTGAGATGAACTCTTGTCTCCAATTGCTAGGCCAGCTTTCCAAATGATACCTCTGAGGTACATGCACACAGAGAAAAGCAAAACGATTGATGTGCAAGAACGCAGTAAGCGTCATGGATAAAAAGCTGCCCCTTTCTCTCCCAGACTCAGCAGGTATTTCTCAGTTTCTGCAGGACCCCGTCCTGTTTTGTAGCTGGCTCAGCCACCAAGGCACCTTCTTTCCAGAGAAACCGGACTAGCGCGCCTGTCCTTCGAGTAGCCAGGGTAGTTTTCAAAGAGCTGCGCAGATAAAATCAAAATCAAGGTTTTTGAAAAATATATTACAAAATATCAAACTCCTCTTAGTTTCCCCACACTATGTATGTTATGTTCTCGGGTAAATCTGATGTACGTGCTATACTGGACTAGCAGGCGTTTGGGGAATGTAAATTTTAGTTAGGGCCACAGGGAAGTTATTCTGAACCGCAAGGCTGGTGAGTATAAAGATGCCTATTCGGCATATTACAAAACAAAGACTTCAGTGTATTGATGAGCCACTCCGTAAAGCTTTCAAAACGATTTTTAACTGCTGCTAGAATTGAACGCCCTTTTAAAAACCAGTATAGAGTCTGAGGACAGAATTAACTAGGTTTCATCTTAATACATGGAGTGAGATAAACAGCTAAAAATGTGCGTTTCTATAAAAATTTATCTTTATTTTGCTTGCATTTGTTCATACAACTAATATGTGTGCTTCGCTATTAAAGAGAACCTCAAATACTCCAGGATTATATAAGGTAAAAATCAAAAGTTCTCCCAAATGCTTCCCTTCCTAAAAGTTTTCTTAGGGGTTATCTCCCTTCCTCAAAAATTAACCATTGATTTGGTAAACATTCCAACAGATGTTTTTCCTGCACACATGAAAATCTTTGTATATCGTATGTGTGTGTATATATATACACACACACACACAAATGGAATAACGTTATACGTATAGTTTAACGGCTTGCTTTTTTTACTTAAGTGTTTTTACCTCCAGTAGACGCTGCTCTACTTCATGTCTCTTCACTGCTGTGTGTTCTGACCCTCACAAACCTCTCTTTCAGGAAAACACTCCAGAACAGCATGAAGACACAGACAGAGGCAATAAAAACACGTTTCAGTTTTTAAAAGAAAAGCTTAATAACGAAATAGCTGCAAACAAAAGAGAATCAAGGGGCAGCAACAGTGTCCAAGAAACAGACGACGATGATGACGGTGATGAAGATGATGATGGTGACGAAGATGATGACGAAGATGATGATGGTGAAGAGAGCGATGAAAACACAAAAGGGGAAGAGGAAGGTGAAGCAAAGAAGCAAATCAGAAATTGTGAGAGCAACTGCCAGCAGGCGATCAAGGAACAGAGAGACAGCCCAGAGGGCCAAGAGAAAAGTGAGAAGAAGATATCAAAGCTGGACCCCAAGAAGCTGACCCTGGACACCAGTTTTCTGAAGGTCAGCGCAAGGCCTTCAGGGAACCAGACGGACCTGGACGGGAGCTTGAGGCGCGTCAGGCAGAACGACCCCGACGTGAAGGAGCTCAACCTGAACAACATTGAAAACATCCCTAAGGAGATGTTGCTGGACTTCGTCAACGCGATGAGGAAGAACAAGCACGTCAAGACCCTCAGCCTGGCCAACGTGGGCGCGGACGAGAGCGTGGCCTTCGCCGTGGCCAACATGCTCCGCGAGAACAGGAGCATCACCACGCTCAACATCGAGTCCAACTTCATCACCGGCAAAGGGATCGTGGCCATCGTGCGGTGCCTCCAGTTCAA